>CM038714.1:6032569-6092388 GCA_021613375.1 Megaleporinus macrocephalus | reverse complement strand
GTGTAAGTATAGAGTATGAGTATGTGTGTGTAAGTATAGAGTATGAGTGTGTGTAAGTATGGAGTATGAGTGTATTTGTAAGTATAGAGTATGAGTGTATTTGTAAGTATAGAGTATGAGTGTGTGTGTAAGTATAGAGTATGAGTGTATTTGTAAGTGTAGAGTATGAGTGTGTGTAAGTATAGAGTATGAGTGTATTTATAAGTATAGAGTATGTGTGTGTAAGTATAGAGTATGAGTATGTGTGTGTAAGTATAGAGTATGAGTGTATTTGTAAGTATGGAGTATGAGTGTATTTGTAAGTATAGAGTATGAGTTTATTTGTAAGTATAGAGTATGAGTGTGTGTGTAAGTATAGAGTATGAGTGTATTTGTAAGTGTAGAGTATGAGTGTGTGTAAGTATAGAGTATGAGTGTATTTGTAAGTATAGAGTATGTGTGTGTAAGTATAGAGTATGAGTATGTGTGTGTAAGTATAGAGTATGAGTGTATTTGTAAGTATAGAGTATGAGTGTATTTGTAAGTATAGAGTATGAGTGTGTGTGTGTAAGTATAGAGTATGAGTGTGTGTGTAAGTATAGAGTATGAGTGTATTTGTAAGTATAGAGTATGATTATGTGTGTGTAAGTATAGAGTATGAGTATGTGTGTGTAAGTATAGAGTATGAGTGTGTGTAAGTATAGAGTATGTGAGATTAAAACCTGATAGCTTGGGGAACAAAGCTGTTGTACAGTCTGGCAGTGGAGGTATGGATGCTCCGGTATCAAGTCTGTGTGAGGGACAAATGGTGTCTTCCACAATGCTGTTAGCATCCATGATGGAGGGGAGAGAGACCCCGATGATCTTCACAGCTGTCCTCACTATTCGCTGAAGGGTCTGATGGTCAGATTAAAGAACTTCTTTTTTAAAATGACAAATTTCATCAAAAGATGATGTTTGCAAGGGTATCAATCGATGATGGGCTTGGAAGAGGTAAGTGACGGTAGAGGGCCGCTTCAGGGGCCACTCAGATTTTCATTCCTGTAAATTATTATATTGTGAATTATTTTTCTTCAGTAACTTGTTATTCTACTGTAAATTATTATATTGTGAATTATTATTCTTCAGTAACTTGTTATTCTACTGTAAATTATTTTACTGTAAATTATTATTCTACTGTAAATTATTATATTGTGAATTATTATTCTACAGTTACTTGTTATTCTACTGTAAATTACTTTACTGTAAATTATTATTCTACTGTAAATTATTATATTTTAATTATTATTCTACAGTAACTTGTTATTCTACTGTAAATTATTTTACTGTAAATTATTATTCTACTGTAAATTATTATATTGTGAATTATTATTCTACAGTAACTTGTTATTCTACTGTAAATTATTTTACTGTAAATTATTATTCTACTGTAAATTATTATATTGTGAATTATTATTCTTCAGTAACTTGTTATTCTACTGTAAATTATTTTACTGTAAATTATTTTACTGTAAATTATTATATTGTGAATTATTATTCTACAGTAACTTGTTATTCTACTGTAAATTATTCTTCTTCTGTAAATGTTTATTCTACTGTAAGTTATTTTACTGTAAATTATTGTTCTACTGTAAATTATTATATTATGAATTATTATTCTACAGTAACTTGTTATTCTACTGTAAATTATTATTCTATTGTAATTTATTATTCTATTGTAAATTATTCTACTGTAGATTTCATTCTCTTCTCTACTATAATTAGAAATACACAGTGAGTGGACACAGCACTGCTATGTCTGATCCACTTATACCAGCACAACACATACTAACACACCACCACCACCATGTCAGTGTCACTGACCCCCTTTTTAAAGTTTTATGTCTTAATTTAAAAAAAGTTTGTCAGCTGTTATTGCAGCGCGACTTGATATGGCTTAGAAATATATGCATAGCTGGGCTGCTTTACCTGCAGGGCCAAACTGATGGTCTGGGTAGATGAAACCAGAGCTTTTGCAATGGTGGGGTGTGACATCAGAGATGCAGCTGAGACTGTTTGACTCTATTAAAGCGTGCTGCTTTGTAGAGTAGTTTTAGTAGTGAAACTACTCAAGAATTACAAATCATGACTCATGAAATCTGGAAAAATCAGGATGACAGACTGATGCTAGAAATATTGTGGATATTGAGTTGTTATGGTTTTTATAGAATCTGAATTGTGGGGGGAGCTTTACTGATTAGATTTTAAATGCCACAGCCCAGTGACACAAAAAGACGCCCAGTGTACGTAGCCTTAAAGGCCAGAAGTGAAAGCTGGCTGACAAACATTTCCAATTTTATTTTTCTTCTTTTAAAGCTTAATCAGCTCAGCCACAAAATGACAGCCCACACAAACTCACAAAACAGGCCACCAAGTCTAAGATCAATATATGGAAAGGCAAACATCGGCTGGAGGGGTATAAATCTCCGCCACTGGACTCTGGAGTGGTGTAAGGCTTCACAACTGGATTCTAGAGCAGTGTAAAGCTCCATCACTGGACTCTGGAGTGGTGTAAATATTCACATCCTATTGGTCAGTGTTTTTATAGAGATTGACCACTTCTGTCAGCCACATATTACTCATATTACTCATATTAAATATTACAAATACATAACCAACATAGTGCATATATTCGCACATGCATGCATATAAGAGCATATAATTAAGTGGTAAAAGCTGTCACCTTTAAATATATCTTCGTTATCAAATGAAAAGCATGTATCTTTAATTTTTTTGCCTTCATTTCATCACATTTTTTACCTCTCCTGTAAAGTTGCAATTTTGGAAATCCATGTTTTTCTTTGGACATGGATGTGGATTTAAGATTACATCTCTTGCCAAGTTTGTGGCAGTATATGAGATCAAAGCCCTTTTGAAATGTAGTCCGGGTAAGTTTTCTGAGATTGTGTAATCAGATGCACAGTGTTGCATAGTCACTGTTAGGGTGTTCCTCGTGCGTAGGAGTTGGGAGCGTGCGCCGGAATTGTCCTTTTAGATCACTTGAGGGAGGGAAGACCTCAGGAGTCTCCTAGCTAAATATGAAGCAACATGTGTTGACAAAGAAAGGGAACCGGGAGGCATGCTGAGCATGAAGAGACATGTCCAGCTGGGCTTTATACTGTATAGAAGCCAATTTCAAAAGAAACCTCTGAGTCACAATAGTGCTGGTGGACTCCAAGTAAAACCATCTATTAGTTATAGGGATTTATTGACGCACTCTCTCGTACACTCTCACTAAATGAGAGTGAAACCTACACTGCAAATTAAAGGGCCAGAAAGAAAAACTAGAGAACACTCTACTGAAAAGCAGACATAGATGTTGATATTAAGCGAAGGGTATTTAGATATATTAAAATACAGTGTAGCGCTATAAGTTTCCCTTATTACCATAAAACTAGCAAGAAAATGCTCCAAACACTGATAAACATAGAAGTATAAGAATTATATTATTTTGAGTCCCTGTATCTTCTTTGAATCTTATTTTACTTTTAAAATGCTATACTGACACATTACCTTGCTATTTTAAAGAGGTTTAAAGAGGAAGAGCTAGATATTGTTGCTTATTTCCAGAAATACCCCAGTTTTTTGTTTTAAAGAAGCGGTATGCGATTTTAATCCTGCACCCTTTTAGTCAGTTTCATTGAATATCTCCTCGCAGTCTTCAGTCCGGTGTTGGTACGCAGTGCTGGATCTGTAAATGGGAAATAAACAAACTGGCTCAAGTTAAGCTTCATAATGCTTCTTCAGGTGAGAAGCAGGGGGAAGGGCAGGGGATATGTGATGATTTCCATGCATTGTCAAGAAGGAGAGATGGCCGAGGAACAGCCAAAGAGCAAAGAGCAAAGAGCAAAGACTGTGTAAGACCTTCCTAGATCAAATGTTCCAATGGTGGAGACCTGAAGGAGCTGGAAAACAACAAGTGGAATTTAAACGTGTAGCAAACGGGCCCTTTAATTTGAGAACAAGTGCTTCTGAGTCGCTGATTCTCTCACTTCTGGGATTTTTAGGCAAGATGTGAAGAATTAAACATTTAAGCTTATTTCAATCAAGACTATATTAGTTTTGCGCAACTTTTGCTGGATTATCTCTTTCATATGATCTGTCTTTAGCGTGCATGTAGTCCAACTGTGCGGGCGCATGAAAGATAACTGTACATCTGAAAACTTGCATAGATGACAATAAAATGTATACAAAGATGCTAAAAATAGTTCCATTCAGTTTCAGTTGGCACAGTGCCAGTTCAACATCTAACCAGTCCGAAGTGTAGTAGGTTGTCCTGGTGCTCAACTGTTGTATTAAAGCGTTAAAGAGGAAGATTTCCTTTAACTGCAATGACTCATACACACCCCTGTGGGTACACACACACACACACACACACAAAGGCACCTGTATATTGAAAAATCCTTGCAACAATATAGAAAATGAATTCAATTGTTAAATGTTAAATGCAACAGAAACAAGAATCTGTGAGTCATTACTTCACTTGAACATTCAATTAGCTGATAAAAGTACAAAGAAATGGCTTTAAATGTAAAATGTAATGGTTTGTGAACTGAGAATTCCGATTGCTGCCGGAATATTTGTCCATTCTTTCTTGATACAAGACTTTCAATAGGTGGTCTGGGTTGCAAGCAGGTCAATCCAGCCCACCCTCTCTCTGTGTCCACGTCTACAATGATGCACCGGCTTCGTCCTAACTGTGGACTTCCCAGGATAAGGCGTCATCTTCATGGCAGCATGTGTCTCTCTACAATCCCAGTATACACCATCACGCAGGCAGGTCACCTATACTGTGGCCACAGACGCCCCCAGACTATAACACTGTCCCTTTTTTTTCTTTGGCACAGAAAACTCAGCATACGTTTTTCCCAAAAATAAACTAAAACCTGGGCTCGTCTGACCACAGCGTACACTTCCACTGCCTTTCGGAACATCTGAGATGACTGAGCTTAGGCCCAGAGAACTCTGTGGTGCTCCTGTATAGACGAGAAATTTGGATTTCTGGTCGATACAGCCACACACTGTGCTACTGTGTTAAGTAATGCTGGCTTTCCGAAGTATTCCCAAGTACTGGTTTCTGGCCTCAGCCTGCATGGAATGAGATTTTTCCGGAATGCGTCCGGGAAACATATTACATACAGAAGGTGCTAACGGACGTCACTGACCCATATATTCTTTTAGAACTGTTTGATGATTTGTCCATTAGGTTCTGAAAGTGTCAAACCACAATCATCTCTCCTTGTAAAGACTGAGGGTGCACCCGAACAAGCCTACTTGTCTACTACTCGGTAGTGAAATCAGTAGGCGAGCGCGGCTAGTATGTCCGAATACTCAGTAGCCACCAAGTAGTAGGCGACGGTTACATGGATTACCTCCGGAATTGGCAGCAATTTTATGTATGCGACTGCAGAACACTGTGCTGACATCCCATGATTCATCTGGAGACACAGAAGAATTCAAAGCAGAGGGAAAAAACTGTGGAAAGCGGTATATCGGCTGTGTATACGTAGCTATGGGTATAGTAGTTAGCACTACTTTTGAGGCAAACAATGATTTAGTTCCTCCTGATTATCTTCTCTAAACTATAGCTCGACACCGTCTGAGTACAGATCCAGACAAATACGCAGATCAGGTTCTAAATCTGTCAGTAAATGGAGCTTTTTAATGAATAGTGGGACGTTTACAGTGGTGGTCTGACGTCTTGCATCACAGAACGTTGGTAAGATGGTGGATGTAGTACATCCGAGATTGTGTGGCTACTAAAACTCGCCTACTGAAACTGCTCTACTAGTCCTGCATCAGTATGCATATAACATATAATACAGCTTTTATCACATGGGCTTGATTATGAGGTGTACCATCTTTCTTTTGTAACAGAAACATGCACGATGACTCAAGCGTGCTTCGCTAATCCAGTGTACAGCATTCGTAATATAAAAAATAGCCCATAGTTCATAGTCATTCAAATGATCAGGGCGTGTTAGTGGTGACTGTCAGCTGTGTTAGAGTCGTGACTAAAGCCAGGGCTTATGGAAAATTAATGTGAATTCAAATTCAATAGACATATGAAAGGAATTAAAGTTTAATCTGTGGCAAACTGTGACAATTAGAGCCGAAACTCGGTCGGAGATAACCCATTTCTTTCTCAATGCCACTTTCTGCTAGCACCTCTATGGGACTCTAGTAGTTTGTTAGCATTAAGCCAACTATTTACTTAAACGCAGATTGTTTTAAATTAAACAGAAACTTTTAAAGCTTCTAAAAGACATTCCATGGTTTTTCCCTCACTAAATTGGTAAATGCTGATAGTCATTGGCATAGGAACCTGGGGGGGTTGTGTCCTACCCAATATCAGAAACAGGTAGATTTACCCCCCCAAAAATTAAACCACATAAGAAGCGGAAACTGTTTAAAAACATTTTTTATTTGAAAAGCTCGTTTTGGCAGCCTTAGCAATTCACACGCTGTGTTTGTTGTTAGCAACAGGCTCTGGTTGCTAAGTGGTCTGGGTCTTTCACTTTGTTAAGGCTTGTGTTGAGATGCCTGTTCAGAATTATCAGCAGCCAGTAGCTTCACTGACCCGAGCTCTCGCCTTGCTGGAGTCAGTAATGAGATCAATGCATAGCGACAATGACCATATATACTGCAATAAAAATGGCTTTTGTATAATGTGTTGTTATGGAAACAGACTAGGAGGGTTTGGGTTAGCTGCTGTTTATATTAACTTTAATCAGAAAGCATTCTGAAACATAAAGTTACATTACTCTCTGGCCACGCCCCAAACTGCAGACTGCTACTACACTACATACATAAACAAATAAAATATAATCAATAAAAATAATTAATTAATTAATAAAAGGACACCAGCAATAGAAGTGCTTTCAGTAGTGCAGTATGTAATAAGTATTAATGTTAGTCTAGTCTAGTCAGAAAACCTTAACATACATTGTTTTATCATTTCAGCATTTGCCGCCAAAGAAAATAAATGTTTTTGGTTATATATGTATATAGTCCAGACATTGCATGTATAATTTAAAAGTTTTTTGGCAGCAGTACCATGTAATGTGGAGTATCGTGTTTAGTTTGTAAAGTGATCTTTAATTAGATTTATCTAATAATTAACAGCTGTATAGATAATGTTGTATTTTGTTTATTTATTAGTAATTTACTGTAATTCCACAAATGTTGCTCTACAGCAATACATACAGTGATTTACTATCTTACCTACAGTGGAATCAGCTTATAGGTAATATTTTAGGGGATAGGGTGGGCTTTGATTTATAATAGCAAGCGTGCCCCCCCCCAAAGTCAAACACGCTCCTACAACCTTGCTGATAGTTGATCTAACGGGTCAGGATTTCTCTTCAGTTCCTGAAGTCCAGACCAATAGGAGAGCTAGCTGAGAAACATTTACTGGTTTACTATATCTACTGTAATACTGAGGACTTAATTCTATTATTTAATATAGACTACAAATATCCAGATATGTATTTTCTAGTTTCTGGAAATCACGATGCCTTCACCAGAAGTGTGTTTTTCATCAGCTAAGAGGGGAAAAACCAAGTAAAGTCTTCAAGGTAAACATAAGGCATCGCATGTAATACGAAGAGAGATGCTAGAGAAGTGATAAAATGCTGAGCGTGAAGCAACATGTCAGGTAACAGTGGAATTCATCTGCTCCATTGAGCAGCTTTATAATACTATATGATTTATATTATGAAGAAAGCAAATATCAGTGTACATGTCTGAGTCACACCTAGAGTAAATGTTGCTTCGAGTCCACACGTCTGCCCTCAGGCATTAAAACAGGCCTGATTCTGTTCTGAAGATCACTACATGGGCTCAGAAACACTTCCAGAACACAGTTTGCAATCCACCGTGCTATCCACAAATTCAAGTTAAAGCTGTATCATGCAAAGAGGAAGCCACGATCCAGAAGCACTGCCATCTTCTTTGGGCCAAAGCCCGTTTAACATGGACTAAAGGAGTAGGGGAAAACTGTTCAGCGGTCAGATAAATCAAAACTTGAAATCCCTTTTTGGTAACCACAGTTGGTCTGTCCTGTGGACTCAAGAGGAGAGAGAGAGAGAAAGACTGCCCAGCTTGTTATAAGTGCTCAGTTTGAAAGCCTGTTAATCTGATGGTCTGAAGCAGCATTAGTGCCCATTGCCTAAATTTCCAATGTCGGAATAAAATAATGAGAGTCTTGCTAAAGTTGAGTCCTGCTCGCGTCATCTCGATCTGTTTAGTGTGAGGTGCTCAAGACTGCAGGTTTAAAACTAAAGTCTGGGCTCACACAAATAAGGTGCGTCTGAAATCGCCTACTTACCTACTACTCAGTAGTGAAATCAGTAGGTGAGCGTGGCTAGTATGTCTGAATACTCAGTAGTAAATTAGTAGGCGAGCGTGGCTAGTATGTCTGAATACTCAGTAGTAAATCAGTAGGTGAGTGTGGCTAGTATGTCCGAATACTCAGTAGCAAATCAGTAGGTGAGCGTGGCTAGTATGTCTGAATACTCAGTAGTAAATCAGTAGGCGAGCGTGGCTAGTATGTCTGAATACTCAGTAGTAAATCAGTAGGTGAGCACGGCTAGTATGTCTGAATACTCAGTAGTAAACCAGTAGTCGAGCCCGGCTAGTATGTCTGAATACTCAGTAGGGAAATCAGTAGGCGAGAGCGGCTAGTATGTCTGAATACTCAGTAGTGAAATCAGTAGGCGAGCGCGGCTAGTATATCTGAATACTCAGTAGTGAAATCAGTAGGCGAGCGCAGCTAGTATGTCTGAATACTCAGTAGTGAAATCAGTAGGCGAGCGCGGTTAGTATATCTGAATACTCAGTAGTAAATCAGTAGGCGAGCGCGGCTAGTATGTCTGAATACTCAGTAGTGAAATCAGTAGGTGAGCGTGGCTAGTATGTCTGAATACTCAGTAGTAAATCAGTAGGCGAGCGTGGCTAGTATGTCTGAATACTCAGTAGTAAATCAGTAGGCGAGCGTGGCTAGTGTGTCTGAATACTCAGTAGTAAACCAGTAGTCGAGCCCGGCTAGTATGTCTGAAAATTCAGTAGTAAATCAGTAGGCGAGCGCGGCTAGTATGTCTGAATACTCAGTAGTAAACCAGTAGTCGAGCCCGGCTAGTATGTCTGAATACTCAGTAGGGAAATCAGTAGGCGAGCGCGGCTAGTATGTCTGAATACTCAGTAGTAAACCAGTAGTCGAGCCCGGCTAGTATGTCTGAATACTCAGTAGGGAAATCAGTAGGTGAGCGTGGCTAGTATGTCTGAATACTCAGTAGTAAATCAGTAGGTGAGCGTGGCTAGTATGTCTGAATACTCAGTAGCCACTAAGTAGTGGGTGAACGGTATCCGGATGACCTCCTGAATCAGCAGCCATTTTTATGTAGGTGAACACAGCACACTGCGCTATGAATGAAAAAGCTGAACGTCGGCTGTGTGTACGTAGCTACTGCTAGTGAACTGCTGCTACAGGAGTTAGCGCTACTGCTGAGGTAAACAATGATTATTTTCCTCCCGTTTCATCTTCTCTGATCTACAGCTCCACACCGTCTGATACATAATCAGAATAAACACAGATCAGAGTCACTAAAAGATCTAAATCTGTCATTAAACGAGCTTTTAAATGAATAGCAGGACTTTTACGGTGGTGGTCTGACGTCTTGGGTCACAGGACGCTGGTAATATGGTGGATGTAGTACATCTGAGATTGTGTAGCTACTAAAACTCACCTACTGAAATTACCTACTAGTCTACCTTTCCAGCAGTACGTACTGACTCTAATCCAGTACCTACTGACCAGTAGACGATTTCGGACGCACCCAACGTGATGTGAACATTGTCGACAACCAATAGGAGAGCTCTGTTCACCACCAAGTGCGAAGCCGCGAGGCAAGAACAGGAATGTCTGGGAAACAAAGACATGAAGGGGAGTCCGGCGAGGGTTCGGAAACAGCAGTTCTCCTGGACTGTGCAGAAGGAGGAGGAACTGGTGGAGTTGTGGAGTGAGCTGTGGAGTGAGCAAGAGTGCCTATTTGACGTTTCTTCACATTTACACCACAATAGAGTGGAAAAGGAAAATGGTGGACAGAAATCGCTGAAGCCCTTGAAATCCCAGCCAAACAGGGCTACAGAGTTTACTATTAGCCTAGCAGTGAACCGTACATTTAGCTGAATATGCTAACTTCAATTATACCAATGGGAAATAATCTCTAAAGGAATTGAGTAGCAGTCTTGTTGTAAACAGTGACTTCTAGTGTACGGTCAGCATATGGCGTGAGCAGCTTACACATCTGGAATGACTTTATCAGTGCTGAACAGTATACAGAGGTTTTAGAACAACATCTGCTCCATCCTGTATACCAGCAGGACAATAAACCACACAATGCACCCATCCCAACAGTCCGGCTGCTGAACGGACCTGCCTGCAGCCCAGATCTTCACCAGTAGAAACATTTGACACATCATGAAACGAACAATCCAGCATAGAAGACTGAGAACTGTTGAGCAGCTAGAATCTACATAATTCCTCTAGCAGAACTTCCCAGACGGTTGTTAAAAGAAGATATCATGATAGATGTGATTCTGTCCCAACCTCAGTGTCACTGCTGAACTGAGAATCGTCCACCAACCAAAACTATCCAGACAGCAGTGTCCTGTGGGCGGCGTCCTGTGTCCACTGATGAAGAACTAGAGAACACAAACTGTGCAGCAGCAGATGATCTACTGTCTCTGACTTTACATCTACAAGGTGAACCAGCAAGCAGTAGGAGTGTCTAATAGAGTGGACAGTGAGTGGAAACAGTGTTTAAACACTCCAGCAGCAGCACTGCTGTGTCTGATCCACTCACACCAGCACAACACCCACTAACTAACACACGTCAGTGTCACTGCAGTGCTGAGAATGACCCACCTCCCTAATAGTAGCTGCACTGTTGGGTTCCTGATCATTGTATACAGAGAAACAAATGAACAACAGTCCGTAATTGTAGAACTACAAAGAGCTGCTATGTGGTCAGCCACACACACAGGTGTATGTTACAATTCAATACAATATACTTTGTGAGCATATGATGCTCCTGGATTTAGTGCAGCACAGCATGGACACATACTGAATAGAAATAATGATGTTCACAGTTTTTGATAGTATTAAGATGCTATTACGTATTTTATTGATATTTACATCCCACTTTTAACACGCTGCCTGTGTTTTTTGTCAATAACTCTTTTATTTTCTGTGAAATTCTCATTTAGTAAAGTGTAACCGGTCAGTCCACAAGCCTCTGTAAGCAGTATTCACTGTAAAATTCACTGAAGGCGTGACATGTACGCTGATATTTGCTTTTCTTTATAATATTAATCATATATATAAATCATTCTGCTCTGAGATTTAGAACTGGTGACCCTTACAGTACTCAGCACTGCAGACACTATGAGTATTTTTTATTGTTTTTTTATCAAATTTTACAAGAAGAAAATTTATACATTAAGATATATTGCTAAAGTAGTATTTAAGACAAAGAAGACAGAGACATCACCAGCATAGAATAAAATAAAATCCAATAAGAACTGGAAAAAAGGGCGGGGGTCTGCACACCTTTCAAATACAGATAAAATGTAAATTAAAAAGAATAATTAAACAATCTGTAACCTTGTAATGCATATCATTATCAAATTGGATCGAGGGAAAGACCCTCCACATGTGACCCTAGCAGAGTATACCGAGTTTTCTCTAAAGTGAGAAATTGCATTATATCTTTTATCCAATGTCCAAAATAAGGATTGAGACAGCTCTTCCAGTTTAATAAGATAAGATGTCTTGCTATAAGAGAGGCATACGCTATCATATCGGATTGGCTTCTAGATAATGACGGGAATTCTGTTGTAATGCCAAATAGTCTGATAAAAGGAGAGGGAGTCTACACGAACACATACTATGTCGGAAAAAGCAGCCCAATATGAGGAGATAAAGGGGCAGAGCCAGAACATGTGAAACAATGGCAGGTGTTTGTTTACAGCGGTCGCAGGTGGGATTAATATCAGGGAAGATTTTGGAGAGTTTATATTTAGACAAATGCATGCGATGAACTACTTTGAATTGAAGCAAACTATGTCCAGCACAGATTGAAAAGGAGTGTATTCTAGAGATTATCCCCTCCCACAACTCATCTGACAACTCCATACCCAAATCATCCTCCCATGCTCTTTTAATTATACCAATACTAGTATCATTAATTTGAGAAATTATAGAATAAATATCAGGTATCCCCCCTCCACTCATAGGGTTAATATCAAAGATAGAATCTAACACATTAAGAGGCACATTGGCTTATTTTTATCTATAAATCACTCTCTGGCCATTTGCCAGCTTACATCTCTTCTCTGATTTCAGTAAATAACAATAATTATCAGACTCGCTCTAGTGGCTGGATCATCTGTCAGGTACCGAGAGTTTTTAGTGAACTGGGAAAATCTGCTTTTAGCTACAGCGAGCTGGAACTCTCTCCAGGAAACTCTGAACGCTGGGATCACTGAACCATTTTAAACTCTTAGTTTCTAATCACCATCAGAAACCCTGTGATTGTTTTAAATAAGTTTATCTTTCTATTAGGATTTAAAATTTGATTTTATTAGTAATTTATGTTTATTTTATATTCTTCGATTAAATTTCTCTAAAATTTTTAACTTTTATATTTTATTCATCTATATTAAATGTTTATTTTTAAATTTGTATTTTATTTATTATTATTATTGTTAGTGTTCTTTTCAATCCCTTAAAATGATCAGCTGCATTGAAAATGAGGATCATCCCTTAATGTATTTCCGAGATAAAATAATGGTTGATTAATTAATATAGTATTTTAAAGCTGCTCAGTGGAGCAGATGGATTCCACTGTTACCTGACATGTTGGTTCACGCTCAGCATTTTATCACTTCTCTAGCATCTCTCTTCGTATTACATGCGATGCCTCATGTTTACCTTAAAGACTTTTCTTGGATCTCCCCTCTCAGCTGATGACTCAGCCGAAAACACACTTCTGGTGAAGGCATAGTGATTTTCATGTCTGATCCACTCACACCAGCACAACACACACTAACACACCACCACCAGTGTCACTGCAGTGCTGAGAATGACCCACCTCCCTAATAGTACCTGCTCTGTGGTGGTCCTGTGGGGGTCCTGATCATTAAAGAACAGAGTAATAAAGTCTACAGAGAATCAGATGAACTACAGTCTGTATGTGAAGCTCCTTTATGGTCAATGGAGCTGGTAAAGAGATAAGTAAAGAAAAGGAAACGTTAAAACAACGAACCAGAAACATATAATTATATATTCTTTACTGTTAATGCAAGTCAGTGGAACCAAAAGCTGTGATTTGAGATTTTGGAGCATTTCTATTGTCCCGTTCATTATGAAACTATAACACAATGTTGACAGCAGCTTTTTTAAATAATGTAGTAAAAAATAAAAATACATGTTTTGGTTTTTTTTTTGAACAGGAACGAAAAATATTTGAACGTGTGGTTTTGTAAAAAAAAAAGACCCTGATGAAATATCCTGTTAGTAATCGATTAATCGATGAGAAAGCTGAGTGATGGTCAGTGGAAGGGGGCTCGGTGATGTGGTGGGGGGGGGGTCACTGTGATGTGGTCGGGGCAGGGGGGGGCGGCGGCTTGGTGATGTGGTGGTTAGGGGGTTCGGTTGGCTGTGGTGGGCTCGGTTAGCTGAACTCTTCCGCTGCTGTTTCCTGTGTTTGTAAACTGAGCGCTAGGCTAGCCGATGTGGACGCGCCGATAAAAGAGCGAAATCCGCCCGCGACGAGGACTCGAAGGTAACGGCCTCGCATTCCGCCGCTTCCTAATACACCAGTCGGACTTCGTGTGTGTTTAAATGTCCGTTTTTCTGAGTGAAATGAGATTATTTGGTCAGAAACTGCGAGCCGCGTTCGGACGGTAGCGGAGCGGAGCTGGTTGGGATGCTAACGCTAGCGCTGCTGGCTAACGGTAGTTAGCTGCTGTTTAGCGACTAGACAGCTAGCATCCACCAACAACACCACAACCTGGGAGATATTTTGATTCACTGTCCGAGTTGTGAGGTTGCGAGTTGCAAACGTGCTTGTTTTCTTTTCCGTTGGGTCTTTTTTCTGGGAAAATATAAGAACGGGCTCTTAGGCGTTTCTTTGCGTAGGAGTTTCGTAGCTCGTTAGCTAGTTAGCTTTAGCCAGTTTACTAACCTTAGCTAGTGGGTTTCGATTGCTTTGTATTACAGTTTGGGGTCAGTTTACTTAGCTTAGTTGAGTGTATTGGACGTAGATAATCCAAAATGGGTTTATGCGAGAGATTTTATCTGTGTAAAACGTGATTTTAGATTTCCGAACGTTAGCTCGGCGCCGTCGGGTTGGTTCAGGTTCTGCCTACGCGGTGGTGGTGCTGGTGCTGGTGCTGCAGTATTTTACTACACAAATGTAGGCAATTGCATCACTTTCACTCCATTAAGTACAAAATCACCCCACTGACAGCTTAGAGGATGTAAATAACGTGGAAATAACGCCACTCCTTGATTTTTTTCTTTTTTATTGGTATAGTATGGGAGTCGTGTTCCTCTCCAGCTCCACATCTACACCGTCTGTTCATTAGGTCACCATATTTTCAGAGCCCTGTATAGGATTAGGGTTTCTGAAATGCTTTCTAGAGGTCTTTAACTACATCAGTCTGCTGTTCATCAGTGTAGCATCCCATTTAAACACACCCACGTTTTTTTTAAAAAATCTGTTGTTCATGTGAACATAAAGATTTTCTTGAAAAACTAGGAAACTGGTAGTTGGTACAGATCCACTACATCATTAGGAGGTTGTTTTAAACATGAGGTTCTTTACATGAAACATACAGAATTTACAGATAACATCGGTGGAAAGGTTTCGCTGGAGGGCCTTCTATGTCCATCAGAGGGTTTTGTAGAGGTGGGTGATATGTCAAAAATATCATAATATATCAGTGTCATTGTGTAGGATTTATATTTTCTGTGGAGGGGGGGGTATGTACAAGCTATGAAAGTTTGAGAATAAAGATGAGCTACTTATCTGGGAAAACAGTAAGACCTTTAAAAAGAAGTGGTCTGGAAAGATCGACAATACTTATGATGTATGATGACCTCAATCATCATGATATTGATATATTATGTATATTATGTACACCCCTAAAGTATGGTTAAATAAATAGTATGTTGATGTCGAGGAGATGCTGTGTCAGGTGAGTTTTTGTGTTGGATGGCGTGGAGCTCCTGTGATCTAGCAGTAGGACCTGCTGGTCTGTTTCTAGTTGCTCACTTTAGTTCAGAGGCACCTCCTGAACAGATGTCACTCACTTATTTATTAATTTATTAATTAATTTATTGTGGAAATATGTGCGTCTGTGTTTTTCTGATGCATACAGGGATGAGCGGTCGTGCTTCAGAAAGGCCGCAGGACATGCTGGGCCTTCTCCAGTTTAGTGCTTCTCTTTCTGGAAACCCTCATTTCGTGGATTTGCTAATTCTGTAGATTTAGTTGTGCCAGAAGGGAGTAATTCAGTAAGAACAGCTAAAAACAACACTGGTGTGCTTATACAGGAATAGGTTTCAAGCCGCCAGGATACATAATGTCCTATGCAAAACTTTGAGCACCCCTGGTCCAACTATATATTTTTCATTTTAAGTAAGTACAAACTGCCATGCAGATTACAGACTGTATATAAAGACCAAACTAAGGTAGAAGTAGAAAATAATACATTAATAAAAATACACACATCTATTAACACACATTATAAACACTCTCTGTTCTTTGTGGTCGTTAAGATAAAAGTAGTTGGCAGCAAATAATTTAAACCAGCCTTATATTCTCTTTATCATAAACCCAGGATTTAGTATACTTATCAGGGGATCCTCTTAATGGGCACCTAAGTTTTTCTAGTTGTTTGGAGAAGTAGCGCACATCTTGTACCCGAGTGTGTGAACCTTGCAAGGAAAGTGGATAAATAAAGGTAAATAAAAAAAGTGTAAATATGTTAACACTTCCACTACAGAGAACACAAGTGTACACATTTTAGTGCACACGTACTGTTTAACTGCTGAATCCAACCTTGTAATTAAATCTAAAATGCAAAAATGATGGCACATTTATATTTTGTTTTATATTTACATTTATTTCTTTGTTTTGTTTTTCTTCAAACGCATACATAAATGTGTGCACTGAAGTTTGAAGCAAGATGCCATATTTAAGTGTATGTGAGTTATATTGGGCGGTCACACTTTTGCGTGCAACTGTTGATTTCGTTACACACACACACACACACACACACACATGTTTAGAAAAAGTCCACCTAAATCCACCTGCATTAGCATTAACAGAGAAAGGAAGCATTAATTTAATTAAGATTAGCCTGTTGCAGTGATCTAAAGTCACAGTAGCTCAAGTAGTAGGAGCTTTTATGCTGTATATAAATGCAATAAATATGTTTTATTAAGTATCTCACCATTTTATCCTTCGCTGGTAATTTATGTAAGTAATTATCCGTTCTAGTTTTATTGCACGTAACGTTTTGCAGTGTCCAAATATTTATTAGAACATGTCAACGTATAAAGGGTCATACAAGTCAAGCAACAGAGGACATACGGGGTACCAAGTTGTCAATGGGTGTTTGGATCGCGCTGTTGCTGAAATTGACCCCTAAAACGTATACAAGCACAGTTTAGGCTAGAATTTGAAGTTGAAAATTTGCAGTGCATTGCAGTCTTTGATTCATTTGAAATGTTTTGCTTTGTGATTTGACCGAATATTTATGCCTCCACCTCTCTGTTCTATATCTCACTCCCTCACCCCCTCAAAAGGACGAAAACAAGTGCCAGATGATAGGAATAGGCGTGACCTATTGTCTAGCGCGCCATCCTGAGTGACATCTCTTCTGGCCACCTTGTCCCCGCCCCTTTCCCCACCCTCTCTCATCCGGTCTCCACGGTGATGTCACACATACCAAGCAGCTCGGTCCGTGACCATATGAAATGGGTCAGTCTCCTCATGGTCAAGTCTCATGATTTTCACAATTCTTCATCTTCTGTTGGTTTCACAGTATGTTGCCTCAACTTGTGGGTTAAATGATTCCTGCTAAAGGAACATGTCTGTAGCTGTAGTGTTAAAACCTCACAAGCCTCTCAAACACATGTGGCCATATCAGTATGTCAGTATTCTGATTGCTCCTACCTGAAACCTCGCAGAGCCTCACACCCAAACGAGTCTAAAGCTTGGGTACAGAAATTAATTACAATAAGCTTTACGGACAGTCTAACGCACCACTGATTTATGGGCTCTGGGTCACAAGCCATCGCTGTCCAAAGAACAACATGCATCTCCAAAAAACAAGTCTTTACTTGTAGTGTAAGTGGATGGAACCAGATTTATTTCCAGGCTGATTTAGAGCATTTCTATTGGTCCATTCATCTTGAAACTTAAGCGCTATAATAGATTTCTAATTGTATAAAACTAAAAATTACAAAAACAATTTATATACTTGGTTTTCTTTGGACAGTAATGATGTTTAATGCAAGTTATCTATGAAATATGTTGCTAAAATTCAAAAGTAAGACATCATGGTTTGTCAGTGTTGTTGTACACTTTGTATATATGTATGTTACCCAGCCCTAGTTAGAACTTATAATACTTATGATGCTTTAAAAAGCTTTCACAGTACATAACATGCCATAATATATTTGTTTTGACATTTTAACCAAAAAAGATAATCTCAGTCCACTATAAATGCAATGACCTCTATTCAGTGATTTGGAAGTTTTCCACAGTACGCTCAGCGAGTAGTGATGAATATTGTCGTGTTGCTCAGTCCAAGTTAATTTACCATCACAGCTTTCTACAGTAACCCTATTTTATACAGCAGGAATGTGGAAGTTCTAATAACTGTAGCCGTGTGCTTGGGCCCTGCTCTTTGGAACTGCTCTGTTTGCTCTCGGTGTAACTAAAGTCTGTCTACAACATCTCTTTTGAGGCGGGGCTGCTCGGTTGTGAAGCTGTACTCTCCAGCATGGCCTTGATGCAAGCCAGCTCCATGGCCGCCCCCAAGAAAATGATGACGCCACTGGGTCCGGCTCCAGGCCACGCTTCGGGTCAGAGGGACATGCAGGACCGCGGGCCGCAGGGACACATGGTCTTACCGACGGGGATGAGCTGTCCTCCACTGGTTAGGAGAACGGGGGGCCAAAGGGAGATATTGCTAAACCTAGCAGAATGAGCTTTGAGCTCTGATCAGTCTAATTCCCAGTCCTAGGTGTAGCTTTTAGAGATGGCACGACGACGGTGCTGACAAACCTCTTTATTTTTACAGTGCGTAGTCGCTGTCTGAAGCCAAACAAGTGTTTCCAACTTTATTTTCAATGTAATTCAGTGGAACCAGAATCCAGTCTGAGCTGTTTTAAAGTGTTTCTATTGGTCTGTTCATCAGTGTAAGCAGCTTTTGTGTTCAAATGTTGATGGCTTTGTTTTCTGATACTGACGCCGATACTGAACCTTTATACTCCAAAATGCCGACTTCCCAGTAGAGAACAAAAACAGTCTTTACTTTCAGTGTAAGTGAATGGAACCAGATTTATTTCCAGGCTGGTTTGGAGCATTTCTATTGGTCCAATCATCATGAAACTTTTACACGATGTAAGCAGCAAATTTTGTGTTCAACCCACATAGAAAAATTATAATCAGCAACGCTAGAGATGCATGTTTTCCTCTGGACAGTGACAATATTTATATATCTGCCATTCCTCGTCATTGTTTGGCCAGTTAAAAGGCAGAGCCTGGGCCAAAAGAACCTGAAGATCATCGTAACTGATAGAAAGAGTGTTTGATGTGATGCTCGCTCTACCATTTAGGAATGCTTTTTGGGGCACTGAATTGATTGTGTCATATTTTGCTGGACATAGTTATCTGTAACCTCCTCTGTGGCTAGTGCTTCTGATCTCATGTTACAGTTGCTGCCCCATTGGCTGACATTTGCCAATATCAGTCTATGAAGTATATATATATATATATATATATATATATATATATATATATATATATATATATATATATATATATATATATATATACATATATACACATATATATATATATATATATATATATATATATATATATATATATATACATACACACATATGTGTGTGTGTGTGTGTGTGTTTAATAAGCTGCAGTAGTTAAACAGTACATAATAACATGACCTGTATCAGATCAGTGGACGTTATTTGACTAGAGAGGACCACTTTAGTGAATAAATGTCCTGTTTTTAGTTTTTGACACTGAAGAAATGCTTGTGTAGTGTTAATAGTTTATATATGATAATCATTTACATAATTCTGCCCGTAAATTATTGGGATGCAATATGATGACACGGCTTACGTTACCGTTTTGGTAATTTGTGTTGAACTTTTTTTATTTTTCCGGTTTTGTTTTTTTATTCTCTGATATCCGATCCAGCATGTTCCCGATGCAGGTGCTGGAGGAGTGCCATCTCTAATAGCTTTAAATGTAATGAACTAATATTTAGTGACATTGTTGTCTTAGCCGTGTAGCTGAGAGTGAAAAACATTACCAAAGACTGTGTACTTGGCAGCAGTGTGGGTGCGCCGTGATTTTATTTATATATTTATTTATTTTTAAACAAACAAGGTGCTGCTGGGTCTCTTGGTTTCTTTACGTGTGCCTACATGTGCATCTGTCCGCAGCTTCTCCGGAAAGAGGGCGATTTCCATGCTCCCCGACTGCTGGATGAGAAGGAAATGAGACCCAACGAGGACATGCAGCTGAAGAAAAAGAACAGGAAGTCGGGAACGCCCTGTAAAGTCAGGGAGCAGGAGGGGAAAGGAGGGAAGGTCAGTGTTTGAAGAGGGGGAGGTGTGCATGTGTTTCTCTGCTTCGCCTTCTCAGCTTGCCTGTGTGTGTATGTGTGCCTCTCTGAGGTTTGTATGAGAGCGCACGCTGTGGGATCTCCACCGTCCGGGCGAGTTTGAAAGTTTGAGCTCATCTTAGGAGTGTTTTCTCTTTTTAGAGCCGCTTGGCACATACACAGACAGTACCGTGTGGGTCAGTGCCTGCGAGACTCCCCTCGCATTTTTGTTTGTGTGGGGGGAGGAGGTGGCTGGTTGTGGCGAGGGGGGAAGGGTAGGGGTGGGGTTCTGTGAAAAGAAAAGACGGAGGGAAGGGGTGAAGGCACAATAACACTTATTGTACACTTAAAAAAAAGGCAGCAGTGCTCCGCTTGGCTGTAGTTGTTTTTGAATGCAATTAATCATATTTAGTTGTTTTTTCTATTTAATTGTTATGTAACGTGAATCACTGTCTTTAGTTTTTTGCCCACTTTTGCATAAACAGTGCGAGATTAGCTTGCAGCGGTGTAGTAGGACATTATGTTACAAAAAGCTTTTAACTACTCAGTCAAACACTTAATTTCTGAAATATTCAAACATTTCCATACGTCAGTGTGTTTATTTAACCCTTTCCAAGCTTCTCCTAAACAACCCAGTATTATTATCAGTTCTCATCTAATACCTGCTTTGACTGCTCAGTACTTCATTAAGCTAAATCAAGATTTGCTGCTGAAGAACTGAATACATTCATACAATGTCTGGGGCGTCCAGGAGAAATCTGGAACTACACTTTGTTCTTCAAACTGGAGCTCAAGATCTGATCTACTTCTCTCACAATAAGATATTCATGTTACTTTGTATTGTATGTAGGATTATTTACATCTGTTCTCAGATCTGCTGTTCTTACTCGTGAACATACACTTATTGATCAGATAAAGGCCTTTCCACAGTACTGTGTGTGAATATATATATATATATATATATATATATTTTTTTTTTTAGGAGTGTGTTTAAAAATCGATTTTTCGATTCAAATCAATCTTCATTTGAATAATCCGATATCGATTTGTATAAACCAGAGATCGATCTTTAAAATTGCATTTCAAATTTCTATCCCTCTATTAAAGAAGCTGCCTTTATTGTTGGCTGCTCTTCAGTAGTTACGTGTTACAGTAAAGAACACCTGTAATTTCTGTACACCTGTAAAAATAACAAAATATAAATAATATTTCCCCAAAGCAAAATAAATATAATAATTGTTGTCTTGTTAGGGCGTGTTTTATTGAGAAATCACATTATTGGCAAAGATTGGTTGATTCTTTGCGTGGATCTAGAAGGTTATGGGTTTGAACCTGTGATTTCTTTGTTTTTTTAAGAAAAGTAACAAAATAAAAATACGATTTTACCAAAATACAGTAGTTACACGAAATAAAACCATATATATATGTTGTTGAGTTGTTAGACTGTATTTTTTACATATTTCAATAAGTTAAACTGCTTTACTGAGTAATAGCTGAGAAATAGGTTTAAGGGTTTGAACCTGTGATTTTTTGCTCCCATCACTAACTAAGCTTTGTTCTTTCACAGGCTGTTGTGGTGGATGAGAATGGGAACTGTCCACTTTCCAAGGTGCAGAAGAACTTCATCTGTGATCACTGCTATGGGGCCTTCAGGAGTGGCTATCATCTGAAACGGCATATCCTCATTCATACCGGTACGGCTTTCCGCCAAGTGCGCTGGCCTTTTGTCCATCGATACCATTTGTTTTGTTCCTCAGAGAAAGTACAATTAGGTGTTTGGATCTTCCCCTCTGTCCTGCTACGGGAAGCGCCGCCCCTGCTGACAGACTCTATCTAAAGGCAAAGCCGTTTAATTTATAATAACACACAGAGAGACTGATCTGCAGCAGCCTTTTATGAACACAGTTTTAAAAAATCACCACATTAATGTTAATTAATGAGTTATTAATAAGTAACGTCACATACCTAGACATTGATAGCAGATACTTAATTTTCCCTGTTGTATTGTTAGCCTGTGTATCTCCACCCGTATGGGAAATGGGGTTGCGATCGTGTTTGTGTGTATTTAAAAAGGCTAGTATCACAGTTCCTGCTGGGAATATGCCTCAGCGACTTTGTTGGTCACCTGCCACGTAGTCAGGAGTTGATCTTACTTCATTAGTGCAGGAGCTTAGACAGAGTTTATGTCCATATCTGTCCATTTTGTCTATTTACATTTTTCCACTTCATTTAAATGGAACAGCTACCTTTTACATTGTGCACGTGTGTGTGTCACGATAACAACAAAATATTGTTTTATTTTAATTCTCCATGTGGGTGTGTGTGAAATGCAGTTGTAACGTGGGTGGGATCCGGCTTTTAGGTGGCTAGTAACTTGTCAGCTAGCAGCAGCACCTGAACAGCTCTACTGCAGGACAGATGACTACAATCTTCACTTTGTTAACCCTTTGATGATGCACAAGCTAAGCAAACCCCTTCTGTTGCACATCAGGGGTTACACTTGACCCGTATTCATTTCCTATGTTATTGTATGCACTGCTGAGTATCTCTTTGGTAAATCTTATAGAATCAGTTCATTTCATTATTTCATTTTCCAAGTGTTCTTTAAAAATCAATAGTTTTGTTCTTATTTATTTATCTCATGAACAAACATATTGTTTGTAAATATGTTCCTGACTGCAAGTGTTTACAAACGTCAACAGTTCCTATCAAATTCCATAGTGAACACACAAGGGTTAATAAAAATAAAACTGAAATGAAGATTTGTTATGGAAAAAAAAAACATGTAAATTGAGGAATTCATAGAAAATTGGGTGAAGAAATTAATTTATTGCAGAGATACGGAGAATAAAATCTTTCTCGGGTCCCTGCTGACCCAGGTTGTGCATCAAAGGGATGACAGTAGTGATCAAAACCTGATTATTAACTGCGTGTCTGAGCATTTTAAATGAGTGGTCCGAGATTGTCCATTATTTCACTAGAAAATTACTAACTGTATATACTTCAAGTTCCCTCCTTAAAATGTGTATCTGAAGTGTTAACTTTTTAAGGAAACATTGAAATGTTGGAGAAGCATCACCTGAAAGTGTTAATAGTTAGATGTCAGCCAATGTTCTCGTTCAGGTGTTTAAAAAACAAAAACAAAACCAGAAACGATTTACTGGAACTACAAAGAGGTTTTATAAACAGGGAGCGAGTGGTTAGATTTCAGGTAATTGTGTCCAGTGATGAGTCTGATTTTTCTGTTTTCCAGTGATTTTAGTGAGAGACGTGCTTTGTGTGCAGCTTTTTAAAAAATTCTTCTATTCCTCTTTTCACGCAGGGGAGAAGCCATTCGCTTGTGCCATATGTGACATGAGATTTATTCAGCGTTATCACTTGGAACGACACAGCCTTACTCATACTGGTATGACTGATCACTTCGTACCTTCTCCTCCTACAGTACTCACAACCAGGAAACTCAGTACTTCAGTAGTGTTTGATAAGAGGAACTGCATTTTATGACTATACTTTTCTTTTGCCCGCATTTGCTTAGAATCCTTAGAATAAATATATTTTTTTATGCTTAATAGGTTTTCAAAATTACTTCATTAAGTGGTTAAACAAAGTTATCCGAGTGGTTTGGTGTGAAATGTTCAGTTGATCACAGTGGTGGTGAATGGAACCAGACGTCCAATCCCTAAATATATTTTTTTGAAAGCCGATACTGGCCAAAACTTATTTCGTGGTGAAGGAATACATCCACTGTTTTACTATTATCAACATTTTATATAATCACATTGTGGAGACCCACCACCCAACAACATCACAACCATTTCACACCAAATCATTGGAAAATATATAGAAATTTAAGTGACAAGTAACTAAACTTGGGGTATATTATAAATATTGTAGGTGAAGGACTTGTTACAGGGGATTTGGGTTTCTCTAATATTTACTATTTAAGTAATAATTCATAAAGAATATTGTCTGTAGGTCTATAATCTGAACTAATGCTAATGTAGTTTTTTGTAGTTCTCCCTTAAAATGCCTCAGCAAATCAGTTTACTGAAGGATCTGTGAAATCCGATGCTACAGGGAAATAGTTCAGGGTTTATTTTGTCCGCCAGCATTATTCATAACCTGCTCAGCCAGTTAGTTTATAGAGGCAGTGCTAATGAAAGATGGATGGAAGAAAAAACACCTCTAAACTGCCTTTGAAATGAGTTGCATGTTGCTTTAATGATGTAATAGAACACTAGCGCCAGTCTCTACGCCGAACTTCAGAACCGATGCTGATTGTAGCCTTTTGACCAATCAAAATTGATCCCGACCGTCAGTATTTTGGACAGATTCGTGCTTTGACAATCTGCTTCGCCACTGTACCACTGAAAAGCTATGAGTCAGGTCCATCTTTTAAGGCCCCCATAACCCAGCCAGTTCATAACTTGTTGATTTCTTCAATGCAGGTATTTTGGTTCTGTGTAGACGATCACTGAATTTACTGCTCTGTGCGTTTAGGGGTGAAGCCATATGCTTGCTCGATGTGTGACATGCGGTTTTTCCAACGTTACCACTTGGAGAGACACAGCCTCACTCACACGGGTATGTGTCGACATATTGGACATGGACATAAAAGCATTTTTAAAGAAAATTCAAAACATTGACGGTTAAAAAAAATAACACACTACTGTTTTCTTGTTACTTAGGCCTCAGAACTTCAATGTGTTCATATTAATGTGTTAAAATTTTGTATTTTTAGAGAATGTAGTTGGCAGCTGGGCAAGTTGAAGACGAGGCGATCTCTGAAGTGCTATAGCAGAAAACAAATGCTTCACATGTAAACCTTGCTTGTAACTTCTATTGACTAGCTACAGGCTAGAAATGCAGATATCAATAACAGAAGTAATCTAAAGTTTCTAGTTGAAGGAGGTGAAATTTCTATATTGTGTTTATGTGGTCGAGGTATGTGTAGACACAGAGCCCAATTCATTTTTACCTGTTTTGCCTACTTAATAGTACTCAGGTCTAAGGCTGTGGAATCTTTTAGGTTCCAGTCTTGACTTAGGCCTGACCAGTATAGTGGTTGGCTGGTAGTATTGATCGGTGTTGAAAATAACAGCGATAATGGTTTAAACTTGCGTCCTGTTCAGATCTATCACAGCGCTGAACTGATTGTTGTAAGCAAAACACCAATTTTTCTCTTCTGATACTGATACCTGATCCGAGTACTGATATAGATATGATACCTAGAACAGATATAGATATGATTCTGTTTAACCCCGTCCGGCCAGGTCCTTGCTATTCCTTTCTGAACAGCTGGGTGGAAACACATACCCTTTCTTTTTCCACAGACTGACTAAAGCGGCGCACCTCGCGAGTACAGTTTATTGCGTTCACGGCATGTGCTGATAGAAAACATGTCGTCCGTCTGGCAGTGTTTACTGTATGTGACACAGACTCATTCAGGGTGTTTTTAAAATTATTAAAATTAGCATGTCTCATGGGAACCAAGACAAAGACATTTAACACTACTAATCTGATACAGCACTGCACGCAGCTGAATACAGTGAGTATCAGTAAACAGCAGAACTAGCACGCACAGCTAACACAAAACAAACAACCCAGAACACCATACAGACCAGATCTGACCGGTACGAACAGAACAGCAGTAATAATTCAATATTCTACATTTAATGATTACAGATTTAGTTTAAATAACACAGTCTGAGTTTAATGACTGCAGTTTTGACTGCATTCATTTAATTGGCTTTTTTAGTTTTAAATTTAAATTAATTTAATTTTAAATGTAATGATTACAGTATTGGGGATATTTGTTTGATTTACTTTGTTTATTTACTGTTAATTTAGTTTAAAATGTGATGCTGTTTCATATGAGCTTGTTAAAAATGGTAATAAACCAGTTTAGATCATGTTTCATGACTTGCTTACACTAATAACTACATGTAGCCCTGCCGTGGCACATAGCCCCGCCCTCAGTAATCAGAATCGGCCTCAAAAACGCTGATCAGTCCGTCTCTAGTTTAAAGTCACTGCTTTGCCAATGGCAACTTTACAAGAGAAGACAAAACCAGTCTTTACCTTCAATGGAAGTCAATGGAACCCGAATTCTTTCCATGGTCTTTTGGGGCATTTCTATTGGTCCATTCATTATTAAACTCTTACACAATCTAAAGGACAATTATAGATTTCAAATAATGTAGAAAACTAAAATCGCAAGTAACTGAGGTGTTTGGTTTTCGTTGGACCGTAGTGATATATATATATACACTATATGTATTTTATTGTACACAGCAGTTCAGTTCCTGTAGGTTTTTCTCCGACAGCGATGGCGCGTCATCCCACACTGACGATGTCAAGTCTACTACCACATGTGCTATTGGGCTTGAGATTGCTTTGTGCTGTCGCTTACATGACTCGGTATCCCGGTTGCTGATAGTGATACTGTCTTAAGTGTCAGTATCTGTGCCAAAACCCATATCTTTTAATATATTTATTGAGAATATGAATGACAAATAAAAAATAATAATAGGTAATAGACAGTATATTATTTATCACAATATACTGTTGTATATTTGTATTTTAATTAGTGTTATCAGCGCCGATACTGGCACTTACAAACACTGTATCGGTATCGGCAATAGACAGCGCTGATACCATGAAGCTTATTGACGAAATGGCTGCACGTGTCTCTGCTTTGTGGCAATTTTTATTTTTTCATAGCTCTGAAACTTTTTAATTTGCAGTTACTCAACCAGTAAATGGTGTTCTCTCAAGATTATATGTTATTCAGGATAAGACATAAAAAATACAACATATAAAAAGTGGAACACTATAAATATCAGGATTTATAGCCATATATCGAGCATTTAAGTCAGAGTTGGTATTGGTACTCGGTATCGGCAGATACCTGAAAAGCTGGTATCGGTATTGGTATCGGTAAGGAAAAAGTGGTGCATCCCTAATTTTAATGATTAAGATTGAGCAGGGCACTACTCAACTAAACAACTTTTAAACTATACTTTATTTCAAATGATATCATCCTGCTTTATAACCCTGTTTAAATCAGTATCGGCCACAACGTTTCCATATTGGGCGGGCTCTAATCTTAACTGTGCTCTACAGCAGATCAACCCAACTTTATTCTTATTGTAGGTGTAAGATATAAGCTGTAAACCATTACCCTGATTAGCTAGTATCTGTCAGAAATCCAGACCAGTGCTCGTCTACACAGAACAAAGCCTTCATGCTAATATACATCGGGCTAATTGGTGGTTACTTCTGGACGTCTAGCTTGTAGCCACAGCAGAAGCAAAGATATTAGGGTCTAACCAAGTTGCTGCCCGGCTTTCTGGCTCTTAAGCTCTGCTGGCTGGTCAGTCATGTTAACCTGAGTAGCTCAATAATGATTTGTTTTCGGCGGTCGTGTGATTTACATTTTGCTCTGTGCATTCAGGGGTGAAACCGTATGCTTGCACCATGTGCGACATGCGGTTTTTCCAACGTTACCACCTTCAGAGACACAGCCTCATTCATACGGGTATGACTCCCTCTCATCTTAATCCCCGTGCCCGCCCCCTCGCACTATTGCAGCTGGCTGCATCAAAGCACCATACAACTTTTTATTCACTTTTGTGACTTGTTGGTTGGTCAATCGGCTTTCTGAACACGGCTTTGCCATGTAATTTTTCTGCTTTCTGCTGTCGCAGCACTGTTGCTGTTTCTTTTCTGTTATTATTTTTTCCTCCATTGCTTGTTGCGCATGTTAGGTGTCTCCAGCATGGCTTCTGCTTTCTTTGCAAAGCAATAATCAGTATTGGTATTGTGTGATCCTTACTAAGGTTCAGAAAGAGAACAGAACCAACATTTACCTTAGCAGTTACAACAAAATGTAATCATTTTAACTTTATTTGTAGACCCTATATAGGATTACCATAATTAAACATTAGGTTAGGTATGCACTGATATAAGCATATTTAGCCACATTGAGTTTTGAAGGTTCAAAATGTAAAAATAAAATAATAACATATAAATAAAATACATAATATAGTCATTTTTTGTTGTGTATATATATCAACAGTTTCATTAGTCCAGCCAGTCCAGAGCATTAATCTTCACTAAATCTTATTAACAAATTAATTAATACATTTGCCCAATAACCAGGACAACTTTGTCTATTTCTTTTAATAATATTTTGGATGTTCATTCTGTTCAGACTCAGTTTAATAATCACTATTGACTGCTGATAAACTAATTTAGGCTTTACAGTAATTGTTGCACCATTTAAGGTGAAACAGAAACTAAGATTTAAAATTAGGATGAACTTTAGTTGTGTAGTTCAAGCTTGGACGTAAAACACAACTTTACAGTCAGTTTGAACTTATCTGTGTGGAGCCACTGTAGAAACATGGCGGTGGCAGCTTCTGTTAAAGACGAGCTGCTTCTATGTAGCTATGAAGGCTCGTTTTAAGCTCACTATTGTACACAGCAATTCAAAGTTACAGCCAATTATACACCAATGAAAATATTAATTTGGTATATTCCATTTCTCATAATAGGTCCCCTCTTAAAGATATATGTTCCCAGTTAAATGTAAACAAATGACTGTTTGCATGTTAATTTACAGGTGGTACTGCTAAGCATTTCTGAACACAGGGACTGAACACAAACAGTATGAATTGCTAGAATTTGAGTATTCGAATGCAGTCCATAGACCATTAGAACCATTAACTAGAGAAGAAGCAGGATTAATAAAGCTGATAAAGGCTGCTGAAGTTAAACAATATAATAAGTAGGTTAAAACATTCTTGTAGTGTTGTTATTGCCCAGTGTTATAAGATATGGGCTCTAAAGCTGTCAGCAATAGGCAAGTAGCTGTATAAGTGTGCTGGAACTGTGTTTCAATTAGAACTAGGAGGTAAAGCATAGATAATAAGCCAGCGCTTTGCTTAAATGTTATTCTCAGAGCCTGTAATCTTCCACACAGAAGCGCAGCTGTAACTATTGTCTGTTCCACACTGACAAAGTTAGCATGCCGCTCCATGTCGATGCCTGTCAAACTGACCTGCACACAAATGCAGTTGCTTTGACCTTCTTTTTTTTCTTTTTTATTATTATATATAAAATCTTACCTGTGAGCTAATTATTTGCTCTGTGCGTTTAGGGGTGAAGCCCTACGCTTGCTCCATGTGTGACAGGCGTTTTTTCCAACGCTACCACCTGCAGAGACACAGCCTCACTCACACGGGTATGGGTCGTCTCTCCTTACCACCTGCACTGTTGCAACTGGCCACACAGACGTGCAGCTCAGCACTGTTGCCAACTCGGCCGAAAGCCGCGAGGTCGCGTTCGAAGCCTCAGATCGGGACGTAATGTGTTTCCATCAAATCTGTGAGGCATCTGGCTAT
The DNA here is from genome assembly GCA_021613375.1 of Megaleporinus macrocephalus. Taxonomy (NCBI): domain Eukaryota; kingdom Metazoa; phylum Chordata; class Actinopteri; order Characiformes; family Anostomidae; genus Megaleporinus; species Megaleporinus macrocephalus. The sequence continues at coordinate 6,063,028 of CM038714.1, read as the reverse complement.
TAATCACACAGCGCTGTCATTCAGTGGCGTCCGCGCTGATCCCTATTCCGCCTCCCGGGTCGAACGTCGACTCCACACAGTTGGCAACAATGCGGCAGAGTCTCGATTCCATGTGCCACATTTGTCTGTTCCACCGCACCATCGATGGTCTGGCTGCAACAAACTCGAGTTTGGATGTGGTGACTTGAAAAAACACGTTGAGGCAGTGTGTGGTGCTGACCTCGTACTCACCTGCAGTTTCATTAACATTAACAGTGCTCTGTGTGTTTAGGGGTGAAGCCGTATGCTTGTTCCATGTGTGACATGAAGTTTTTTCAGCGTTACCACCTGCAAAGACACAGCCTAACCCATACGGGTATGTGTCCTCGCAAGACCCCTCAGCTGAGTTGAGCCTAACCACTTTTGCGAGCCTACTTACTTAGAGAGCTCAGATATACAGATAGATATACACATGTCCTTGCTTTGCATGGAGTTTATCGAGTGCATGGAGTTAAATTTTTTTTTAAAGCAAAACAAATGTCTCACCTTCCCGCCAAATGCAATATTTGTGTTGTGCCTAGTGCTTTATAGCACCCAACACCTGAATTCTGTTGTAAACATTTTTAATCACCAGATGCTTTTGTGTAAACACACATGGCCAGCAAGCATGAATGGTGGTGAAATCCATTATTAGATATTAAATAGTCTTTGAACTGTTTTAAAAGGACGAATACTGGTTGCATAAGTGTTCCAAGCTTCAAATATGTGCCAAGTTAACACGTATTGGTTTTTTTGTTTTTTAATCCTTAGTGTTTCTCATGAGAAAGTATTATTTCAGGTTCCAGAATTAGAGGCAGATGTGGTTTGAATGTCTAAAATATTGTAAATTGTTAATAATTGTTAAATTTAGAGATAGGTAGATGGATACTTTACTGATCCCAGAGGGAAACTCAAGATCTCCCCATTTAACCCATCCGTGCAGTGAAACACTCACACATACACACAATGTCAGACTCATTGGGTGTGTCTCACATCCTAGTGAGTGTGTAAGTAGGCTGTCTAGGTAGCAGCTGCGTAAGTATCAGTGTTCTCTCCTCATCTCTCCTCATAAAACTTTATTTTAAGATTACTGAGACGCTCTAGTTAGAGAGAGACTGTGCCACGACTTGTTCCCCCCACTGCAGCACGCAACCAATGGTTTAGCTGGTTGCTAAGCTACCGGCCTGCATCCAAAACAATAGCCTGAGGCTTAAAAATCTGCTAGCATAAATGCTAATGTCTGGAGTATAAAAGTGTAAATGGTGAAGGACTCGTTACAGAGTTGATAATAAAAAACTGTTTTGTGTGATTATATGACCAGAAACACATTAAAACTCCAGAGAGAATCAAAATAACTCACATTTTAAAACCACTTCACTGCTCCTAGATTAGCCTGTGTTGCATCATGGGATTGTCTTAGCGGCTGAGGAAGCGTTCAATACTTTCTTAAAATCAGGTCTAAATAAGGTTTCTCAGTAGACAGTATGTTTAAGGTATGTAAGTATTGGGACAGTCTACATTTCTGGAGCGCATACTATGACGTAAAATGCTGCCTATGTAGGAGATCAGTAGGATTTAAGACACACCCATTGTGTTCAAGCAGTCCTATTGCTTCAAACTCCAGAATAACCCTTAATAACCAGATTTAATGCACTTGAGTAAATCCAGTTAACATATCGTCACACTCTAAAGAGAAACGTATCTCCATTTTTGTCGATTGTTATATTACGGCTTTATTTAAACACACAAACACATTAAAAATGATGAGTGAACCAATAGAAATGCTGCCAAAAAAACTTGAATATTCTGGTTCCATTGACTTACATTGAAAGTAAAGTAGGAATTTGTTCTCTCCTGTAAAAGAGATACTGGAGATACTTTTTTTTCTTCTTCTTTGGACGGTGACGCTAGCCAGCATTTAACACGACAAACAAAAACATTTCCCGAGCGTCCCAGGCCAAGAAACAAGTTTGCAGATTCTCCTTCTGCTTGACTCTGAAGTCTGCAAGCATGCTGTATGTTCAGAATTAGGAGCAGAAGAAACCTTTTCCCAGCAGTTTTGTGTGTTGGACAAATCTATATGTTATAGAACTGCCCAGTTGTGGCAGTAGTTGGCCTGCCTGTTCTGATTAAGATCTGAGGACCAATAGCACAGAGAGTTAGGACCATCAGATTTGCATCATTCTTTTAAAATAAGAGTAAAAATGTTTGGGTGAATATGCACTTTTGAGAAAGATTCAAGGTCAGAGGTTCTTCATAGCAGCCTAAATATGTATAAATGTTCTGTGAGGTCACGTCATCATGCTGACCGGAGCACCACTGACTGTATCAGAATCGCAGACCAGAAAAATATAAATGCAACATCACTCATCAGATTTATTCTCACATTTGTTTTGAGTGTTGGAATACTTATGCAGCCAGCATTTGCAAATACAGAATATGTGAATAAAGTAACAGGCCCCATGAAGAGCCTGTAATTGGTACTAATTGTATAATATCAGTTCTCCATTCTTGGAGTTGAAAGATAGTGCCAGGACTAGTCCTACTGAATGCCAGCAGAAATGTTCTGTGATTTATTTATTTACATATAGATTTATTTTAAATATGCTAAATTTAGGCCAAACAAATATCCCGGTGGTCACTCTATACTAATACAGTGATACTCTGTACGTAGGGGTGAAGCCATATGCTTGCTCCATGTGCCATATGAGGTTTTTTCAACGCTGTCACCTTCAGCGACACAGTCTCACCCACACGGGTACGTGTTCCCTTACTGTACCCCTTCATCTTCATACAACTTGGACCTTTTTGTAAACGGTCTATATTACTGTTATGATGTATTATTATTATTATTATTATTATTATTATTTATTATTAACTATTATCTAACCAGGAGTAAATTCATAGTAAGACGTCGTGTTTTCGTTTTATGTTGTAGTACTTTTTAGTATCGTGGGATTATTCCATGCCAACTCTCTTTAATACATATAATCATATAAGCACCAGTTCAAAACCTTTATTTGGTTGGGAATTTAGGAGTTCGGCCTAGGGGTGGGCAATATGACAATGTTTTATTGTTATACCAAAATATGTTTTCTGTGCATATTAGCAACATGAACTAGTGTAATTTCTAGCGTACTGAACATCTCATGTAATTTTATAATTATAATTTTATAATGCACCTATACATATATATCTATTGTCTGTTACAACTTTTTAAAACCCAAAAATTAACCATATTGTGTCCTAAAGTATTGTGATATAATGTTTTTGTCATATCACCCACTTCTAGTTTGACTGCATTTTAAAAGCTCCTGACTTTGTATACCAACAACATATTTCCCCGTATATTAATTGCTTTTTATTTAAAGTCCAAGAACATAGTGATTAAACCTGTTCATTTCTAATATATTTGAGAATTCTAGTGGTTAGCAGCACTCTTAAGCATCAGTGCTACCTTCCACCTGCAGGAAAGCCCTAGAAAACTGTGGGAGTATCAGAAGAACATTGTTTTCATACCAGCAGCAGAAGAGCTCTGATTAAATCAGGATAAGTACAGTAGCCTAGGGTAACACTAATTGTTATGATCTGTTATGATGAGAAGCGATGGCTGGGAAACCTCAGATGTCGAGGCCTTTTTTTGGCCTGGTGAAATCACAAAGTAGCCGATGCCTCTGTTTGATCCTCCGACATCAAGAAACCTCTCGTTTCTACATCATAATGAAGGTTCATTTGGAAAATCTTGCTGTTTTAGTGTTTCTTTATACTTCGCTTGTTATTGAAGCACCTTATTCATTACTACAAAGATGATTTTCTCTTAAGCTGGATCTGAAAGAATTATTTTAAACAGATTTATAAAAAAGAAAAGTAATTTGAGTAAAATGTTATTCATATCCACTTAATATTTCAGTTTATTATAGTTTGCTAATGCATCCAGGCATTTAAGAGGTGACTTGAAGTAGGGGGCTTAAAAAAAATTATTATAATTTATTAAATAAATGATTAATTTTTATATAAAAACAATCTGCAGTTTTAATTTTGTATGATTTTGCATAAATAATAAAAAAACACAAGATATAACTGTCGCACCAATTGAGAAAAAACAAATATCTATGTATTTGCGTATATGTATATTTTCAAAAATATATGAAAGGCTTTAAGTGAGTTTGCATGGAATAAACCTGTGTACTGTATGGAGGTCATTCCTATTATTGTAAGACTATGTAAAATCTGTTCTAATTGGACATAGGAAGTGCACATATACGTATATATTTACATACAAAACCACAAAAACACAGATTTTTTAGAAGATGTGTTGGGAGTTCGTGAACTCGCCAAGTCAGAGTATCATCTATCATATTCTAATACTAGTACTCTGCATTTAGGGGTGAAGCCATTTGCTTGTACCATGTGTGATATGAGGTTTTTCCAACGCTACCACCTCCAGAGACACAGCATCACCCATACGGGTATGTGTTGTCTCTTTGTACCCCATATAGTGAAGTCCAGTGCAAGTTTATAAGTGACCTTTTTGTGATTTTATTATTTTTCTGTCCTCCCTCCTAAACGCTGTGGTCACTCTGGGTATAGTAGTCGCTCTTTTTTATCAGGAGAGCTATTTTATTATAACATTTTAATCCTGGACTTAGTCCCATATTCACTTATTAAACTTAGATCAGTGAATAAGCCTCTTCTTCCTCACCAAATTATTGCTTTTCATTACGTTAGAATCCGACAGGAAACCGTTTTGATAGTTTTTTATAGAATGTCCTTGTTTTGGATTTTAGTGCAGAGATGTGGTACAGTATTGTAATTTGGCCTCATCAGATGGTTCAGGTATGGAAATTTTCTAGGCGTATCAGCCGATATTGGAGGCTCATGGTTTTGTTATCAAACGTATAGATTATTACAAACCATTAATTAGCGAATCCGCTCTCCTGATTAATTATAGGCTGAACTGTTAAAGCTCAATGTAATTTTTTTATGTTTCAGTTTTTTAAGTGCCGTTTAAGGTGTGACAATTAAAGGAGCAATCTGTAAGATGAATCGCTACCTGTCCAATTTATACTCCAAACAACAGGGGGCAGCATATCGCCAAAACATCAAACGTTCCTCCCTTTCCTCTCCGTGAGCATCTCCATTGGAGAAACAGCTCCAGTGTTCACTCTAGTTCTGCTTCTATTCATATCACTTTAGTTGTTGCTACTGAACGTGGTTTCTCACCGGCGGCGCTCACTCACCCAGAGCTTCTTAAATGATCTAACCAGGAGCAGCACCTTCAACATGATTGACAAGAGGTTAGGATATGGCGTCGGGGCAGCAGCACTACTTCCTCATCCTCGCATGTTGGACTGATATCGACTCAGTGACTCACTATCACCTCTTCAGCTACAAAGTAGAATAACTAGACTTTGACGGGCCTAACTGCTTAGCATGCTAACTTCAGAAGATATCTCCTAAACGCAATACATCCTCGCTGTCCAATGAAAAAGAGGCATCTTTAAAATAGTAACTTGATGCATGAAGTATTTCTATTGGTCTAATAACCGCACTATTTTAACCCAGTGTAAACCGCAGATATAGAAAAATAATAAATTGGGATACATTATTCTTTGGACACTGGTTTTATGGGGAACACCATCAAAACTGTTAATTTCTCACATTGTGTTGATCATTTTAGTTCATTTTGGAAATTAAAAATCTTACATATTGCTCCTTTAAGAACTGACATTCTCATCAAGCCAGTAAAGCAGTAGAACTAAAGTTAGTTATAAAATTCAAGTTTAGCGAATTAATCTAAAACTCTAAAAAATTTTAGCCCCTCAAAATGTAGAAACTGCATTTGTGCATAAAAAATAAAAATAGAAATAGAAAGGCTGTGACTGTACTGGGGAAATGTGGGATATTTAGAAGAGTTTAGAAACCAGGGCTTCTAGGTTTAGCTCTCATTCTCACCTCTACATAGAAGTTAACGAGTGCTTTCTGTGGTCTTTGATGATGTGGGTGGGCTTGCATTGAAAGGTTTTGTGTAAGAGCCATGATGCAGATACGAACGATGGGTTAAGGTCTGGCTTTCGACTGTCCCCGTTTTTATTTGGGAAGAAATGAACAGCATGTGTTGTCTTTGATGAAACCCTGACATTTAAAAAAAAACAAATAATAATAAAATTAAAGGAAGTGCTGCAGGAGAGCCGTGTTGACCGTAATGAATGCTTAGGGTGCATTTCTGCAGCGGAGAATGCACATGACTAATATTTTGCTCTGTGCATTTAGGAGTGAAGCCTTACGCTTGTTCCATGTGTGACATGCGTTTTTTCCACCGTTACCATCTGCAGAGACACAGCCTCACTCACACTGGTATGTGTCTTTACACCTACTCTCTGGAGACAGGCCACACAGATGCAGTCTGAGCACTGTTGCCAACTTAACATACACACAAACGAATAAAAATTAATTTCATACTCATAAAAGTTGTTACTGCTATTGCAGCTTCTATTAATCATGAGCCATAAACGCAGTGCGGCTTCTTTTCCGAAGCCCCACGGATTAAAGAACACAAACCAATTGTTGATGAGCTATAAGTTGGCAACACTGTCAAGAGCTTCAGCATGCTTATTCAAATCATCCACACTTCTCTTGCTGTATGATGTCTTGAGTTTTGCCTGTAATTTATTCCTATATTGTGCATTTCGGTGCAAAAGTCAGACACCGCCGATTCATTTGTTTAGCTTCCCACCAAAATGACCACCAGGTACACGTTAATTGAAGATGTGTGTGTTAAAAGATAAAATATGGAGTCAGAATTAAGGCCATAACAAGACCTGGCGGAGAGCAGAAATGAAAGAACGTTGTTTTTTCCTTCCATCTGTGACAAGAAACCTCAACACTGTGGGGTCTGAAACGATGTGTAGCAGTTAGAGAACTGTCCTCACTGAGAAAAGGAGATACAGACACAAACGAAGATGCTGCTGCTGTGGACTGAACCACCCCCGAGTCCAGACCTCCATATCACTGAACGTGTTGGGGTTATTTGGATGGTGAGAAGCAGAAGGACTGAACTCTGGAGGTGTGAAACCCTGGATTGTCTGTAACGTCTCAGATTATTCCCTGACACTGAAAAATGAATAGCTTGTACTTGATGGTCACTTGGAGAGGAAGTTAGGTGAGTGAGGGGTGGTCTCTGACTTTTGCGCGGAACTCCTAGTGTTTATTTTACTGCTATCCTTGTGCCAATAGCTAAGCAAAGACCCAAGGTGTAGTTAACGAATAGCAATGTTTTTGGTGTTTAGGCCATGAATAAACAAGCCCCAGTTTAACTAGAACTGCTTCCACACCCCTACGCGGCTTGTTGCGTCACTACATGGGGACGTATTTGTAAATCAGTGCTGTAGCCTCATGGCTAATACGGGTCTCCTTTTTGCACTCAGGGGTGAAGCCCTACGCTTGTAACATGTGCGACATGCGTTTTTTTCAACGCTACCACCTGCAAAGACACAGCCTCACCCATACGGGTAGGTGTCGTCTCTTCATACCCCTCGCATACGGTGCACGTAACCCTGTGTATTACTGTTCTCCTTTTTATTATTATTACTATTGTTATTGCAGGTGAACCTGTCAAACAACAACAAACTCGAGTTTGTAGTTCTAGAACATCCTGTTATACCAGATCCACATTGCCCCACAGTTAAATCCATTTGGCAGTGGAGCAAGTCATTTAAAGCCAGTGCATTAGTAGTTTAATTATTATGTGGTGTGTGTGTATATATATATATACATTTATACACTATATGTCCAAAAGTATCCAGACAGCTCTTCTGGTGAGTGAATTGTAGCTCAACCCCCAGCACTGATCCCTGGAACAGTAGAGCTGGAGTGATGGAGCTCCATCCAATACCTTTAGGATGTGAGGGAGTGATCCAGTGGTCTTGTGGCTGCTATCCAATCAAATCTTCTGTATGAAGCCTTTAGTAATATTTAAAGCTATTACTGCTGCAAAGGGGGCCCAATTCCCTATTAACTCGCTTCATCTCAGAAGAAATGTTGTCTACAAACTTCTGGACATATACTGTAGCATAACATCTGTACAGTTATGGCCAAATTTAGTTTGTTTATTTAATTATTTATTTATTTTGACTGATATTGTGATTCTTTTTGGTAATAAATAGATAGCATTTCATATTTGGATGGGGGTTATATTCAGTTCGTCCTACTAAGAGTAAATTATTAGTTCGTTGTTAGTAGAATAAAAGGGTTAAATGAAGTTGAGCACTGAAAGGAAACCACGTTCCGCTGATGCTGGATCACAGCTATATTATTTTTTATTTTTATTTAGATAGAGTACGGCCAGCTGCTTACTTGGCGATGGATGATGATGTAAATGCGTCGAGTTGCACCGATCATGACTGTTTGTGGCTGGTTTAGATTTCTTGGCCGATTCCCATTATTGGGATCTATGTTTATTAGAAACGCACTTTCAGTATTCCAAAGTTGCGTGACAGATCTTATCACTTGTTCAAACTGCCAGTTTAAATAACTGCTGTCTGTTTAGCCCAATGAGGTGTTTGTGATTATGCTGTGACGTATAGCTGTGTCATATGTGCATGTGTGGAGGCAGCACAGCGTACATGCTCCTACCCGCCTCAACATTTCTCAAACACTCTCCAACTCCTATTTGTTGAAGTGGCCAGTTCTGATCGTGCATCTCTCGTATTTATGGTTAGATGGAAATAGTTTATGATGAATATATGTTGCATTACCGTTTAGCCACCGTTGAAGCTATGGGATTTTATATATATATTACATACATATACATATATTTTATATATCTCGTCGCTGTCCAGTGAAAAACAGGTATTTCCAAAATGGCAACTTTACAGGAGAGGCCAAATCTGTGTTCACTTTTAATGGAAGTCAATGGAACCAGAATTTTTTCCAAGCTAATTTGGAGCATTTCTATTGGTCCATTCATCATGAAATTGTCCCGCAATGTAAATGACTGCTGCTGTATTTAACTGATGCAGAAAAATAGAAATCGATAAAAATGGAAATACATGTTTCTCATTTGACAGTGACTATATATATATATATATATATATTGTATTTTTTTTATTATTATTATTTATTTTTATTTTTTTTCTCTTAGAAAGCCTCTAATTATTATTATCAGCAATAGAGATTGGTCAGTGGGTGTACAAGACCAAGTTATGTATAGTTACAGCACGTAAACAGTTCAGTGTTCAGATCTGTGGCCAAGGTTTTTTTGACACCGCTACTTTAAACCAATAGCTGAATCTTAATGTGGCACCAGAATATAAACCCAAAACCCCACGCCATTAAACCTTCTTCTCCCTTTATTCAATGTTAATTGGCTCAGCAGTGAAAGAAATCATGTGAGATACTGGGAAAAGGTTGTGCATGTGAACTGTTGGTGCTTTGTGTATTCAGGGGTGAAGCCATATGCTTGCTCGATGTGCGACATGAGATTTTTTCAGCGTTACCACCTGCAGAGACACAGCCTCACTCACACGGGTATGTGTTGTCTCTCCTTGCCTGTCACCGACATAAATATTTTGATTTCAAAACCATGCCTTAGCTGCTTTGTTCCCTGATAGAGATCTAGCTACCCAGCACCGATACATCTCATGTTTATTGGCGTTAAAGAAACTTGAACATGTTTAGCTGAAAAGGCCCAAAGTGTACTTAGCAACCGTAGCCCAGCGAGAAGTACAGTATGACTCACTCCTGGGAGCGCACGATGCTCGATGGAGCGCAGTTTCAGGTTGTGCAATCTCAAGATTTTATTTCAGTGCAGTGTTTTTACAGGTAGGTTAGTGGGTTCGTGGGTTTCAGAGTGTTAATAATGTCCCAGAAAGATTGTTCTGGAACTTTCTCGAGAATTTATTAAATGTATTTAATGTGTATGTGTGTGTGGGTGTGTGTGTGTGTGTGTGTATGTGTGTACTTCTAGTATAAATATTCTTACGCTAGTGCACATGTCTAAATGAAATTTGATCATGTTCATGTCTAAATGATCATAAATAAATGCAGTCTGTAAGTATTTGGACGGTGGACATTTCTGGCTCTGTGAAACGATGACGACGGGGATAACTGCAGATCAGCTTTACTTCGAGGGCGTTTACGCCCTGTTTAGTTCTCGATTACGCAGTTGATGCAGTTGGAAGAGTGAAATCTTGAGTCAGACAATACAATACATGACTAGATTGACTCAGACATGCTCTGTCTGATCTGCTACAGCCACTTTCTGTTGTCAGACTCAGTGAGTCTCAAGTCAGTTTCATGGTTTGTACAGCTTGTTTAGGGTTAGTAACTCTGTGACATGCAGCTTTATGATGCTGATGCTGTTTGCAGTAATAGACGGAGACCGTAAGCAGTGCAGTTTCAGTGATGGATTCATCTTTCTGAATAACTTGGTGCCTTTATTTATTTATTTATTTATTTATTTAGATATTTATCTGTGAGCCTGTTTAACCACTACAGGTGTTTTTTGTAAAATGTTCTATTTTTGAAGTCGGCAATGATAAATTATTGGCTGTTCGTCAGCGTTTTGGGCCAAATTTAAATGTCACCGTGACTCAGCGAGAACTGATATCTGATGCTTCAGTACCACAGAGAGATGTCAGAAGCAAATTTCAGGCATGCTTGCATGCGCTTTCCAGAATCCAGAATGTGGGTTTGCCGTTAAGTTGCATTTGGCACGTGTGTTTATAACGTTGGCACGTTGGGATTAGTTTAATGTCAATTGCGGCCAGTAAGTAAACCCCAGATTCTGTAACTCGCCCTGATTTCAGCTTCAAGCCACACCCACTTTCTGTTTGTAGTTCAAAACCATCAATAAACATAGCACAGGACGTCCAGCTGTCTGTACTCATATCTGCGCAGCTATTTCTTGATACCACATACGTTATCCTGACTTCCTCAGACGGAAATACAGAAACTGGTGTATGACCAGACAGAGACGTACGAGTCCAAACAGAGGCTCTGCTAGTTAGCCCGTCAGTACATTTGCTAGTGAAATGAATAAGTGAGGAGTGAGTCGGTGATCAGGGATGACTGAACAGAAGCTCCCGTCACGGTGCAGAGCCAAAAATATGTGAGCAGCTTCATAAGTTTGTTGCTATAAAGTGTAGAATACGTCATTGTGTCTAACGGTAGTGTAAATAGGCTCTGTGCAGTTACTGTTGGAAAACCTGGTACCATTGTTTTTTTCATGTAGTCGTTAACAAAAAACAACTCAGTAGAAACAGTCCACAATTAAATCAAAGTTAGAGTGGTTTTGGGTTTCTTTCTTTTTTAAGTGAGGGAGGGTTTTGTTCTGAAAGTGATGGCTGTGACCTTGTTTTGGTGGTTTCATGTTCTGGATTGCTTTCTGACGTCAGGACAGTGTGGTTTGGGATCCCTGATGCACTGTTAGAATCACTTCTAGAACTTCTGTTTGCTATATGGTGCATGAACTGGCAGTGCACAACCAGCTGAGAAGTTAACTGACTGTTACTTCATGTCCAGAGAAACGAGTGGCCTCCAGAGTTCATAGATGGTGTTAAACCTGTAAATGTCTGCACTCTCACTGTCATGGTTTCTTCTAAAGTCCAGTGTCCAAATGCTTCCAGGCTGCACTGTGTACAGTTTTGCTTTTGAATGCTGTTTGCTGAGGTTCACTGAGTGTTGGTGCTCTGTGCGTTTAGGGGTGAAGCCGTATGCTTGCTCGATGTGTGACATGCGGTTTTTCCAACGTTACCACTTGGAAAGACACAGCCTCACTCATACTGGTATGTGTTCTTTCCCTGTACCCCTCTGTATCTGATACACCCGCCTGTTTTGAACTGAAACGCTCCGACTGGAAGGAGTAGACTGTACGTTGAAGTCAAGCTTCACATGCTATTTATTTATTTATTATTTTATTGTAAAGATCATTCAGGCCTGGTATTACAAAGTCTTTAAAGTAGAATTTAGAGGCTTAGTCTAATACTTTGTCTAAAATAAGTGGGGTTTTTTTCTTTCTTTATTGTTTTGTTAACAAGCTATACTTGTACATTGGTGGGGAGTTAAAAGGTTAAAAGGGGGGAATGTTCCCGACGTAGAGCACACAGCACACCCCAGTGTGCCACTTTGTATTTAACGCGGGCAATGTCGACCCATAGCTCTTTGCTGAACATCAGTCTTCACTACAAACTCGAGTTTGGATGAAGTCTTTTCGTAACCGCCCCCCCCTATAAGTCCTAGTTATGATCTGCTTTGTTTCTCATGACGCTCATTTGAAGTGGTGATGCACCGAAATGAAATTCTCTGCCGAAAACCGAAAGCTGGCGGTACCTTATCATTTAATCTTTCATCTTTAATTGACCATGTTGAATACATTAATATTACATTAAGATCTCTTTTATTAGGGAGACTGGCCAAGAGCAGCAACAACAGCAAAGACAATTTACCCAAGAACGTTTATTATTACTAATAATAATTACCCATCTACACAAACAATCTGGACTCACAAATTAATAATACTTTCCAGCCAGAGAAGGTCCAGAAAACCTCAAACCTAGCTTTACTAATTCAGTCTAAACTCTAGGAGCAACAGAAACACAACACTGAGTAAACTTACTAAACTAAATACAGTACGTGGCACGAGTCCAGCCGTCTCCGCCACAATTACCTCAGACTTCAACAATTAGCTAAGTATTATCATATCATATATCAGAAGCTGTTGGCGCCACGTTCAAGTTGTGTCTCTGCTGGAGCAGATTATAAATCTTCTTTTTCTCCAGTGAAATAGTTAAAACTGTATACAAGACACATACAAACAAACATAAATATAATGTTTCTTGTTTTTATCATCATCGTTTAAAATGACTCTTAGATCCGTCTGTTCGGTAAACTTGGTCTTCAGTCCACATTTCGGTGCATCTCTGCTTTTTTAATCCTTGCTGTTGTTTTTAATTAGCCGTGTATAGTGTGTCTGAGCCGGGAGGGGACGAGGTGATGTTGGTTAACGCTGCTCTCTGTGTCCGGCAGGCGAGAAGCCGTTCGCATGCGACATGTGTGACATGCGCTTCATCCAGCGGTATCACCTGGAGAGGCACAAGCGCGTCCACAGCGGAGAGAAGCCGTACCAGTGCGAGCGCTGCCAGCAGGTAAGACACGCTCTACTTTGCACATTGTTGTGAATTTTTTTTTATACACACTATAGCGCTTGTTCTATTACTATACTGTGTGAGACAGTAGGCTAAGAATGCTGCAGAGCTTGCGGGAAGGTCAGGGCTTTTTGGCACTTATCTTGGGAACTAGGGGTGGGCGATATGGCTCTACAATGATACCACGATATTTCATGGTATTTTTGCAATAACAATACTCCTGGCGATATGACAAACATTAAAAATGTCATTTGAAAACAAATGAAAATTTTATTTTATTATTGTATATGATATGGCACACCCCTAACTGAGATATTAAAAAATACAAGAATTTATCAGATTGTAACAGAAGTCAATGATCCAGAATGTCAGGATACTAAATAATGCACTCCAAATATCTCCATATATCCAGGACTGAAGTAAAGTGAATGATACTGAACAGATAAATCTGTCTCTAGTAGATATATAATGAAGTGAGAAAAGTGTGAATGTTTCTTTTGCTAAAAACAGTAAAAATTAGTACCTGATGTGATAAATAGGGATGGGTGATATGGCACAAAATTTCAGGGTGTAATATCGTTCATCATATTCCAAAATGTTACCGATATTATTGTGTACGATGCGATATGGCACACCCCAATTGGGAACTTCTATTTGAGAACCACTGTCCACCCAAACGAATTACGACTGGCCAGATGTACATGGGCCAGGAGGAGCAGGAAGGCGCAATGCAGCTGAGACATGATTGAGACCAGGGCTTGGGTAGACCAGGGCTTGAGAGCTCACAGAGAACGTCCCACAGTATCCGAAAGAATAAAAACTCTGAACTGGTCTCCCTCTTCATTCTAACGGCAAAAACGAAGTTAGGACATTTGTGTTATGACAACACACATACACCAGCAGGTGCTGACACGTCCCTAAATTTTGTTTTTACTAAGCGTGGCTGTTTTTTCATCATTTGTTTATAAATATAGCCTCATTCCTTTCTGTTTCTTTTTCAAATTTGCGTCTATTCCAGATTACACAGATTTGAATCCGGGTTTCAGTACCAGCAGAAAAAGCTGCATCTGATAGCAGTAGAATGGAACACCCACAGAATGCTTAGTTCCAGTCTGAAATGCTACAGAGACACATGTAGCAAAGACATAAGATAAAACAACATGAAGCTGCAGTCAACTACATTAACATTAGAGTTCTTTGGGTTAAGTTTAACTTTGTTAAAAAAGCTATGTTTTCATGTTGCATTAAAAGTGCATTAAAGGAGCAGCGTGTGGCAATCTACTGAAATAAACCTGCTACTGTCTGAAGTCTATTTTATTCAGAATTCACAAACCTAAGACTGAAACTGTCTATTTTATAGAGTAGTGGTCACTAACCTTCCTCCTAGCGATCCACTTTTCTCCAGATTTTAGTTCCAACTCAGTGTTTCAAATGTTTTATAGTGTTTTTAATATTCATTCAGTTCAGTATTATAGTACTATAGTATAGTTTATTAATCACTACTGACTACTGATAAACTCATTTACACCATCAAACATCCTCATTATTCTTTTAATGTTCATTCAGTTCAGTACTCAGTTTAATAATCAATACTGATTACTGATAAAGTCATTTACACCATCAAACATCCTCATCATTCTTTTAATGTTCATTCAGTTCAGTACTGAGTTTAATAATCACTACTGATTACTGATAAACTCATTTACACCATCAAACATCCTCATTATTCTTTTAATGTTCATTCAGTTCAGTACTCAGTTTAATAATCACTACTGATAAACTCATTTACACCATAAAACATCCTCATTATTCTTTTACTGTTCATTCAGTTCAGTACTCAGTTTAATAATCACTACTGATAAACTCATTTACACCATCAAACATCCTCATTATTCTTTTAATGATCATTCAGTTCAGTACTCAGTTTATTAATCACCACTGACTACTGATTAACTACTTTACACCATCAAACATCCTCATTATTCTTTTAATGGTCATTCAGTTCAGTACTCAGTTTAATAATCACTACTGATTACTGATAAACTTATTTACATCAAACATCCTCATTATTCTTTTAATGATCATTCAGTTCAGTACTCAGTTTATTAATCACTACTGACTACTGATGAACTCATTTACACCATCAAACATCCTCATTATTTTTTTACTGTTCATTCAGTTCAATATTCAGTTTAATAATCACTACTGACTACTGATAAACTCATTTACACCATCAAACATCCTCATTATTCTTTTAATGATCATTCAGTTCAGTACTCAGTTTAATAATCACTACTGACTACTGATAAACTCATATACACCTTCAAACATCCTCATTATTCTTTTAATGATCATTCAGTTCAGTACTCAGTTTAATAATCACTACTTATTACTGATAAACTCATTTACACCATCAAACATCCTCATTATTCTTTTAATGATCATTCAGTTCAGTACTCAGTTTAATAATCACTACTTATTACTGATAAACTCATTTACACCATAAAACATCCTCATTATTCTTTTAATGTTCATTCAGTTCAGTACTCAGTTTATTAATCACTACTGACTACTGATAAACTCATTTACACCATCAAACATCCTCATTATACTTTTAATGTTCATTCAGTTCAGTACTCAGTTTAATAATCACTACTGATAAACTCATTTACACCATCAAACATCCTCATTATTCTTTTAATGTTCATTCAGTTCAGTACTCAGTTTAATAATCACTACTGATAAACTCATTTACACCATCAAACATCCTCATTATACTTTTAATGTTCATTCAGTTCAGTTCTCAGTTTAATAATCACTACTGATAAACTCATTTACACCATCAAACATCCTCATTATTCTTTTAATGTTCATTCAGTTCAGTACTCAGTTTAATAATCACTACTGATAAACTCATTTACACCATCAAACATCCTCATTATACTTTTAATGTTCATTCAGTTCAGTTCTCAGTTTATTAATTACTACTGATAAACTCATTGACACCATCAAACATCCTCATTATTCTTTTAATGTTCATTCAGTTCAGTACTCAGTTTAATAATCACTACTGACTACTGATAAACTCATTTACACCATCAAACATCCTCATTATTCTTTTAATGTTCATTCAGTTCAGTACTCAGTTTATTAATCACTACTGATAAACTCATTTACACCATCAAACATCCTCATTATTCTTTTAATGATCATTCAGTTCAGTACTCAGTTTAATAATCACTACTGACTACTGATAAACTCATTTACACCATCAAACATCCTCATTATTCTTTTAATGTTCATTCAGTTCAGTACTCAGTTTATTAATCACTACTGATAAACTCATTTACACCATCAAACATCCTCATTATTCTTTTAATGATCATTCAGTTCAGTACTCAGTTTAATAATCACTACTGACTACTGATAAACTCATTTACACCATCAAACATCCTCATTATTCTTTTAATGTTCATTCAGTTCAGTACTCAGTTTAATAATCACTACTGACTACTGATAAACTCATTTACACCATCAAACATCCTCATTATTCTTTTAATGTTCATTCAGTTCAGTACTCAGTTTATTAATCACTACTGATAAACTCATTTACACCATCAAACATCCTCATTATTCTTTTAATGATCATTCAGTTCAGTACTCAGTTTAATAATCACTACTGACTACTGATAAACTCATTTACACCATCAAACATCCTCATTATTCTTTTAATGATCATTCAGTTCAGTACTCAGTTTATTAATCACTACTGATTACTGATAAACTCATTTACATCAAACATCCTCATTATTCTTTTAATACTGGAAACATTTTCTCATAAGAACATTCAGATATTTGTTTGAATTTTTCCCTTCCACCTTAAATGCTCCTGGGGTAACATACTGGTATTTGAGGTGGTGTAATAACTGCTGCACCGTTTAAGGTGGAATGGTGGTATTTTCAACAAGAATTAAAATGCTTCGCTATTTAAGGTGGAATGGTCAAGTTCCTCTTCTGTTGGAGCTTCTCCATCACGCACCTCCTTTACTGCCCCCCTGTGGATCCTCAGTAGAATCAGTTTTTAGGTAGTAATAAAATAATAATCCTCCTTTGTCATTTAACCCCAAGTCTCGTCTAGCTAGCGGTTAACAAAATAGCAAAGATGAGGAAAGTTCAAGTTGAACGTTGAGAGAGGAATGGACAGACACACCAGTGTTTATAAATGCTCTCCAGCTGGTTTCCGGATACATTTAATCTGGGAAGAAAAGCTATTAACCACCAAAAAGTCCAATGTTGGGACATTTTACAAGAAACTGTTCAACTCTGGTGGGAGATTGTCCTGCTGAAGCTGCTGAAATAGCTGAGCTGAAGCTGAAAGCAGAGCAGGGTTAGTCTGTGTTTTGGTTTATATTGTATTGTTTCGTGCTATTATCAGAGGAAACACAGCTTCAGTACAAACTGTCGGCTTTATTAAAGCTTCACCTCACGTGTGGAAGGCGTACGCCAGCAGCACACCAAGTTACAGCTAGCTTGATTGGCCATGAGCCATGTTCTCACACTGCTCTCCCTGAATGAGCTGTGAAAGCAAGATTCCGAATTCTTAAAGTGCTTGAAAAAAGAAAATACAGCAGAACAAATCATTCAGAATCAACGATTTCTGAACTTAAATTCTATTAAATTATGAGCTTGTACTAGGACTGTAGCATATACTAAAATTTAAAGCCATGATATTTAAACCTCACACCAATAAAACATAAATGGAATGTTTTCCAAGTTGGTTTTGTATTTGTTGAAATGACGCTTCTTAAAGTTTGAGTCACCGATTCTTGTTCAAAGCTAACACAAATAGCTATTTAATTAGAATTTAAAACCAACACCTGTAACTCAATACGAAGGATCTACTGTGAGCGCCTTGTTCGGTTCTCATCTTCTTTTTCTTTTCCTTCTGCTTCTCTTCCCCAGAACTTCTCGAGGACAGACCGACTGCTGAGGCATCGGCGGCTGTGCCAGGGAAGGGGCGTGGCTAAAGTAGAGGCTCAGCCCTGCTGCGAGCCCCGCCCCTACCCCCAGGAGCCCCCTCCAGCACCCCCAGCCACCTGGAGTCCCCTGCATCCGCCCCCAGGCCGACTGGCGGTGTGACATTCCGGCGTGGACGTCTGAGAGAAACCCCTAAAACAAAAACAAACCGTGAACACCCCCGCCTCTCTCACTGCCGCCTCGCCCAGTGGCGCCACCCACTGGCCCGGACTGATATTACAGAAGGATGAATTGGAGAGGGAAGATTCTCTACCTTCTGCTACGTTATTATTTGGAGAGAGTGTTCTTTTTGGGGTTGTTTTATATATACTTTACAATGAATCATTTTTTCTTTTTTCCTTCTTTTATTTCTTTTGTTTGTTGTTTTTTTTTTAATGTAAAGAAATGTTGACTGTTTTTTTTTATCTTTTCCGGTGGTACACGAAAGAAGGGAACAAAAAAAGCGGGGTCGGGAGACTCGATTGAATCAGGGAAGAATGCCCAAGGAATAGCATTTCACAAAACAGTTGTATCAGCTCTCGTGAAGACGAGGAGCGACGAAGGACTACAGACTTAAACAGCTGGCATTTACACGCTGACCTTCATTCCTCTGGATCTGAGGAGAGCGAAAGCAAGAATATCTCACGGGACGTGTACCCTAAGATGCCACCGTCTTGTGCCCGGTGCCCACGTGTGCCGAGGACTCAGGAAGCGACGTCCTACGAGACTCGTCCGCAGCGCTTGCGAGAAATGTGGCACAACACGGTTCCGTGACGTTACTTCACTTCATAGAACATTTAAACAGCTCAGCTTCTAGCTGCTCGGTGTTCTGACCCGAGGCTGCGTTTCAAGGATTGTACATGTAACTCTGTTAACTGGTTTGTGGTGTAACTTTTATCTAACGCAGTTGGAACGGCACACCTGTCCACCTCCAGCGCCTCACGACTCTCACATCACTACTACTTAGCGTGTGGCTGTCAGTGACGATGTATCAACTTAGCAAGCCGGACGCTCCAGAGACCGCCGCCTGCGTTCAAAGACTTCGTGGCCTCAGGACGTGATCATGTGTTGGTTTTGAACTTTGTTTTGAAACGCGGTCACTGCCTAAACCTTTTTTCTTCCCTTAAGCTGTGGACGTAACTTTACCTTGCCTTCTCTACACGTACTGCTGTGCTGACCCCCCCCCCTCCATCTATAGTTTTTGTTGATGATGACTATAATTATCACTTACTGCTCTGACCAGTTTGACCAGTACGGTACAGTGTGGTAACGTCTCGTTCAGCGTAGACCCTGTACTTGCTTTCATGTGTTCCTCCCAGAGGTCTTCGAGCGGGAACCTTCTGGTCCTGTGTTTTGTACATACAGGTAGGTGGCCGATCAGTCACGTCAGTGGTGTTGACTGGTTACAGGACTGGGTTCTGGGTCTCGCTCAGGGGGGAACAGTAGATATCTTAGAACGTGGAACCACATAGTTGTACCAAATGGTTTCTGGTCTGTTACCGTTAACTCTTAACCCCCGTCGACCTCAAACTTCACTGGTTTCCGTGCTTCATTTATGTACTCGTTGGTACCGATAACCATAGCAAGCTGTCCGTCGAGCAAGCCCCTCCCACTTCTGCTAATCTGGCAAATAGGATGTAACGTGGGCCGACGGCGACCGCCCAGAACTCCTTTCTGTTCGTTATTTTATTTGTTTCCTTTTTGTGTTTATATTCGCTTATATATATCAAAAGAAAGAAACAGACTACATCTTCTCTTAGTTCTGTAGCGACAGGCTGTGTGTATTTTGAATAACTTTTTTATTTCTAATATAAATTTAAAACACTGGAGCGAAAAGTGAAAAAAAATATAGACTTTTTTGTTTTTATAAAAGAGAAATTAGTTTGTAGACATTAGACAAAGCCTCTCTTCAGTATGGCAGTCTGAACAGATTGGAGCAATATATTTCATTACGGTCCCTCGGGTTTTAAGCAAAAACGGGGAAAAAGCGCTATTCGAATTGGTAACAGATTCCTAGAGAACCTTTCCCACCCGCACTGTTTTAGTGAATTAAATGGTTAGAAGTGCTAGGAGAGAAATAAAACTGCATCTGTAGTAGCTAACAGTAGTTGTTTATTTTATCTTGCATGCCATTTGCAGTTATCACTGTAAGAACTTATATTGATTTTGTTTTTTGTTTAAAACAATTGTTGTATTGATGATTATTGTAAAAAAAAAAAAGAAAGAAAGAAAAAAAATGGGCAAGTGAATCTGAAACAACCTTGTGATCCAATTAGTTTTCGTTGTGTGGAGAGGAGAGGGGCTTCCATTATGCAGAAATAAAATTCTTTAAAAGAAAAAAGAAAGTGATTGAATGTCTTTCTAACCGCTCTCCGGGAACCGAGAGGCCGAGAGTTTGTTCAGTGTTGAGGTCACCACAGAGGCTCTGATAAAGTGGCCAGTTAGTGGAAGCACAAGGTGGGTGTTTCTAATAAAGTGGCCAATTTGTGGAGGTACACTAGGTGTTTCTAATAAAGTGGGCAGTTAGGAGTGTCATTTTAATTCAGTTATTTTACTCCTGAAGCTAATAACCAGTATTCCACATACTGAATACGACCCTATAAAAGTCAGTACTTCAGTATTACAGCTCAGCTTTAACCATCCTCAGCTCTTCTGTGTTGAATGTGATGAATATCTCGGTACACTGTATGTCCTAAAGTATTCAGACACCTAATGTCAGTGTCTGACCTCACTGATGCTCTGTAGCTGAATGGATCAGCAGCTGTCTACAGACTATTGGACATATAGTGGTGGAGTCTGAGGTGAAGCAGTGAGTGCACTGCGCCCTCTACTGACCAAACCTTACAGTGTTAACAGTATAACACAAACATAACATAATGACGTGTAGTTTGATTATTTCCCTAAAATAAGATAGAAATGCTGTGTTACTGTATGACATTGTTGTGTTTTGTATTGTTTATTTTGTGGGCGGAGTCTGTTAGTATGAAACAGATATCTTTAAAAGGAACGTGGATTAGTTAAAACGTTTATTTACAGTAAAGTGCAGGTAAAATACGTACATTCAGCTTTATACTGGACCACCATGTACAAAAGTATCACATTATTATTGTTATTTTCTATTTAATATTACTACATTTATAGATGACATTAATAACAGAAACCGGCTGAACTACATTTAGGAGGGACTTTTCTCTGCAGCTGTACTCAGCAGCGCCACCTCCTGGTAGAAACAACCAAACCTTAGTCCAGATGGAACTGATCATCCAACATCGGTACTGATTAATACACTTGTTATCAGAAGAATCGCTGCTTAAACTCGTGAATGTAGTGTTTGTTTTATTTTGGATGTAAATAAGGAGATTTATTAATTACTGGAGAAAATCTGTAAACATTATATGATAAATGCCAAAACAATACTAATAATATTCATAGATTATAGTTTTGTTTTGTTTATTTAAATATACACTCTATCTAAAGCACATGTGCTATCCAGTCAGTTCAGTCAACATGATAAAAGCAGTGCATCCCACCCACAAACTCACTGTTTAGACTGTATGTAGAAGGTTTACTAGGTTCTATGACAGAGCAGGTTTTAAGTCAGTGCTCACCCAAATCTGTACTGTGCATCCTCAGAGACTCTCAGTTCAGAGAGTTGTTAGCTTGTTAGTTCACGTCCTTCGCTTTAAGCACAACACAATGTGTGACATCATTCATAACACAATTCTTGTTTCTATATGACATCTGATTGAAGTGTAGTGATTTCTGCCGCCTTTAAACACCATCTGCAGACTCATTTCAGCTCAATCATATTAACAGGAGTGAGGAAAGCTTTGCTCTGTTGCTAAGAGGCTGTGTGGGGGTCCACTTTTGATGGGGCAACACAAACAAACACACACACACACACACACACACATAGACACACAGACCACACCAGGTATTAAATGAGAACTGTTAATAATACTGGGTTGATCATATTTGTGTTATGGCTTTATAAAACATTGTGATCTCTGGTTCCCATCACCACCACTGTAAAGAAATCTGAACTGGTGTCACATCCTGGCCTGTTTTCTGGCCTGTCTGTCTTTGTTTACATTCTTTTGTCTGTTCCGTGTGCTCGTGTAAACATTTTTCACCATGTTGCACCATGTGCTTCTGCTTGTTTTGGTCATGTGCTCCCTTGTCTCCGCCTCTCACCTGTTTCCCATCGGTGACCCCACCTATTGCTCTCAGGTGTTTCTTGTTCCCTCTTGTTCCCTCTTGTTATCCTGTGTGTATATATTAGGCGTGTTTGACTTCACACGACGCTGTGCAGCCGGATCAGAAAGTACTGATAATGGAGTGTAAATGTAAGGAGTAGAAAGTACTGATAATGGAGTGTAAATGTAAGGAGTAGAAAGTACTGATAATGGAGTGTAAATCTAAGGAGTAGGAAGTACTGATAATGGAGTGTAAATGTAAGGAGTAGAAAGTACTGATAATGGAGTGTAAATGTAAGGCGTAGAAAGTACTGATAATGGAGTGTAAATGTAAGGAGTAGAAAGTACAGGTAATGGGATGTATATGTAAGGAGTAGAAAGTACTGATAATGGGATGTAAATGTAAGGAGTAGAAAGTACTGATAATGGGATGTAAATGTAAGAAGTAGAAAGTACTGATAATGGAGTGTAAATGTAAGGAGTAGAAAGTACAGATAATGGTGTGTAAATGTAAGGAGTATAAAGTACAGATAATGGAGTGTAAACCTAAGGAGTAGGAAGTACTGATAATGGAGTGTAAATGTAAGGAGTAGAAAGTACTGATAATTGAGTGTAAATGTAAGGAATAGAAAGTACAGATAATGGAGTGTAAATCTAAGGAGTAGGAAGTACTGATAATGGAGTGTAAATGTAAGGCGTACAAAGTACTGATAATGGAGTGTAAATGTAAGGAGTAGAAAGTACTGATAATGGAGTGTAAATGTAAGGAGTAGAAAGTACTGATAATGGAGTGTAAATCTAAGGAGTAGGAAGTACTGATAATGGAGTGTAAATGTAAGGTGTACAAAGTACTGATAATGGAGTGTAAATGTAAGGATTTGAAAGTACAGGTAATGGGATGTATATGTAAGGAGTAGAAAGTACTGATAATGGGATGTAAATGTAAGGAGTAGAAAGTACTGATAATGGGATGTAAATGTAAGCCACATTTTAATATCTATTTCACTATTAAACACCTCTATTACACTATTTATAATTGACTACTGAGAGCACAGCCACATTTTAATTTCTATTTCACTATTAACCACCTCTATTACTCTATTTATAATTGACTACTGAGCGCACAGCCACATTTTCATATCAATTTCACTATTAAACACCTCTATTACATTATTTATAATTGACTACTGAGAGCACAGCCACGTTTTAATTTATATTTCACTATTAAACACCTCTATTACACTATTTATAATTGACTACTGAGAGCACAGCCACGTTTTAATTTCTATTTCACTATTAAACACCTCTATTACACTATTTATAATTGGCTACTGAGAGAACAGTCACAGTTTAATTTCTGTTTCACTATTAAACACCTCTATTACACTATTTATAATTGACTACTGAGAGCACAGTCACAGTTTAATTTCTGTTTCACTATTAAACACCTCTATTACACTATTTATAATTGATCACTGAGAGCACAGTCACAGTTTAATTTCTATTTCACTATTAAACACCTCTATTACACTATTTATAATTGACTACTGAGAGCACAGTCACAGTTTAATTTCTATTTCACTATTAAACACCCCTATTACACTATTTATAATTGACTACTGAGAGCACAGTCACAGTTTAATTTCTATTTCACTATTAAACACCTGTTACACTATTTATAATTGACTACTGAGAGCACAGACACAATTTAATTTCTATTTCACTATTAAACACCTCTATTACTCTATTTATAATTGACTACTGAGAGCACAGTCAGTTTAATTTCTATTTCACTATTAAACACCTCTATTACACTATTTACAATTGACAACTAAGCGCACAGTCACAGTTTAATTTCTATTTCACTATTAAACACCTCTATTACACTATTTATAATTGGCTACTGAGAGCACAGTCACAGTTTAATTTCTATTTCACTATCAAACACCTGTTACACTATTTATAATTGACTACTGAGAGCACAGTCACATTTTAATTTCTATTTCACTATTAAACACCTCTATTACACTATTTATAATTGACCACTGAGAGCACAGTCACAGTTTAATTTCTATTTCACTATTAAACACCTCTATTACACTATTTATAATTGACTACTGAGAGCACAGTCACAGTTTAATTTCTATTTCACTATTAAACACCTCTATTACACTATTTATAATTGACCACTGAGAGCACAGTTTAATTTCTATTTCACTATTAAACACCTCTATTACACTATTTATAATTGGCTACTGAGAGCACAGTCACAGTTTAATTTCTATTTCACTATCAAACACCTGTTACACTATTTATAATTGACTACTGAGAGCACAGTCACATTTTAATTTCTATTTCACTATCAAACACCTGTTACACTATTTATAATTGACTACTGAGAGCACAGTCACATTTTAATTTCTATTTCACTATTAAACACCTCTATTACACTATTTATAATTGACTACTGAGAGCACAGTCACAGTTTAATTTCTATTTCACTATTAAACACCTGTTACACTATTTATAATTGACTACTGAGAGCACAGTCACAATTTAATTTCTATTTCACTATTAAACACCTCTATTACTCTATTTATAATTGACTACTGAGAGCACAGTCAGTTTAATTTCTATTTCACTATTAAACACCTCTGTTACACTATTTATAATTGACTACTGAGAGCACAGTCACAATTTAATTTCTATTTCACTATTAAACACCTCTATTACTCTATTTATAATTGACTACTGAGAGCACAGTCAGTTTAATTTCTATTTCACTATTAAACACCTCTATTACTCTATTTATAATTGACTACATTTTAATTGAGCGAAATTTTAATATCGGTTATCTCCTGCCCCGAGGGGGTCATCACTATCATTATCACTATTAAAAGATTAAAAGATTTTATGACACTTATGACAGCAAGGCCTGTAACACAACAGAGCACACATATCTTTAAGAAATTGTGGAAAGAAAAGGGAAATAAACGAACGAACCAACAAACAAATGAGGAGCTTTATCTTGCAACATGGCAAAATAAAGTCCGACTGAGACCAGAGTATTAAAATAATTACTGCACTAAACTGTACTTTCTCCTGATTAATAGTTTTAGTCCTTGTTTAGGGATTTCTGTAAACTTGTTATTATCCTAATTTCGCCTGCAATGTTAACTTTATTGTTTATAATTATTATTCAATTTAGTAATTGAACGTTTGCCTAGTGGTATTTAGCAAAAACCGACATTACATTGTTCTTATTAGTAACTTAATTCATAATAAAATAAAAACTATAAAAGATCGCTAATGCTAGATTGTTAATACAAGCTCATTCAAACAATATTATTCTTTTTCAAAATAAAAGCCCTCACTCTCACGACCTAACTCTTATAAACTTATAAAATAAAAAGTCTAAAAGGGACACAAACATAAAAGAAAACACAAAAGTACACAAAACATTGTATCAGACACACGATTTAACAACATTTTATAGTTTTTGTGGTTTTAATACTACTGAATCAATTCACGTGTTCGCGTTACGTCACTGCTTGTGGGCGGAGTCAGTGACGTGTGAGCCGCCGCTAGCGGTGTCAGCCCTGTGTACTCGGCGCTTCTTCACTCCTTTTAGGTTTTAGTCAGTTTTTCTCATGTATCACAAGCGAGTGACTTTACCGCATCAATAAGCTCAACCTATCCAAGTTCCTTCGTAGAGAACCGTAGCCGCTGAGCGGAGAGCTCAGTTCGGCGTTGGTTCCTTGTTAGCCGGGTTAGATCAGCCCAGCCGCTAGCCTGCTAAAGCTAATAATAAAAACATAATTTCTGCCACTTTTTACTCGCTTCATTCTTCGCGGTGCTGGTCGTTCGGCGTGTCGTATCTCTGAGATTTCTGCACCTGCTGACTTTCAGAATGGTTGTGACTATGTAAAGCGTTTGAAACACTGTTTTTTTAACACTGTTGTTGTCATTACATGCTAGCAGGAGGAGGAGGACACTACAGATAGAGGGGCTGGTTTGCCGGTGATGTCTAAATATTTTCTTCTACCAAAACTCGAGTCACAACGTAAATGGCTCTCCAGATTTGCACTCGCCGTTTGTCAAGAGGCGTCGTAAATATCTCGTTCTCTACTGTTCGGTCCAAAGTCCGACGGGAACAGCCTCTCAGGTAGGAGAAGCTTAATATCGTTGCTGTCAAGTGAAAATATGTATCTGCATCATTAAACACGACAGCTGCTCTTCACAGTGTAAAGGATCAGTTGAATTGCTCCAGAATAGCTGGTTCCATTGACTTACATTGAAAGTTGACACTGTTTTTTTCCTCTCCTGTGAAGTTACTGTCTTGAAGATGCTTGTTTTCTTTGGGCAGGGATGATATGAGTACAGTACTGATAGACTCTTGTTCATAATCTGCGTTGCATATATCATTGAGGCTGGGCCATATGACTTTATATATTATATACACATTTAGAGAAATACAGTATGTACAAGAACTGAATATGAATCACTGCGTTAGAGTATTACTGGGCTACACAGTATTACATAACATTGTAGATAACAGATTAAATGCTACTTTTAGGCCAAAATGCACCTTTAAGTACTAACAGTATCCACATAGTGAGCAGAGAAGCTTGTGTTGCCCAATCCAAATACTCTCCCTCTGAGTTTTAATGTGTTGCACCTGGTTTCTAGATATCTTGCAGCATGTGGAATCCTAATGACAAACCCTCAAATATGGACATACTGTTGGCAGCAGAGAGCGACCCCTGCCCCCCCTGCTCGGACCTTCATCAGTTTGGCTAACAAAAGGAAGCAGTATTCTGAGCGAAGGATCATGGGGTATGATAGTACTTCTTGTCCTGTGTACCTGTGATGCACCACTCTGTAAATAAATGTTTCAAAGTGTGTGTGCCCCTAATTATTCAGTGTAGTAGTTAAAAGCAGTACTGTGGCCTTTGTATGAGAGATAGGGCCTGATCCAGTTCTGAAATGTTCTTAAAGCCACCTTAACACTGACCCAATGCTTTAGACACAGTAGAGGAATTGTAGACGTTCAGTATCGTTCAGTGGTTGTGAGCAGTCAGCATGTTAATGCTTAATGTTTCTCCTCCTCAGGTATTCCATGCAGGAGATGTATGACGTGGTAGCAAATGTAGATGACTATAAGCACTTTGTTCCATGGTGCAAAAAGTCCGAAACCATCATAAAGAGAGCCGGTCATGCCAAAGCCCAGCTTGAGGTGGGTTTCCCGCCAATGATGGAGAGATATACCTCCATGATCACCAACGTTCGCCCTCATCTAGTCAAAGTAAGTGCTTCCCTGAGGTATTTTATTTAGATTGTTTAAATATTTATGTGATGGTGTCGGTAGCCGGGTTTCCATTTAAACATTGCACTGAATAACAGGCGTGTGTAAAATGTCAATTTAGTCGTGTTTCCTCCCACTACAGTTATACGATGAAACTTTAGATGACCATGAGGTCATCTTACTGTTGTTAAGACTCAGAGACGTTCGGCTGGACGAGCTGTTGTCCACCTAATTAAAATGTCTGTGCCAACCCGATGACACACCTTTTTTTCAGAACATCAAAATCAAACCTCAGGAAGCCGTGATCAGAACATCTGCAGGGACAGTTGTTTCAGGTCACCCATGAACACAGACACAAGAACCAGTGTTAGACAAGCTGGCCAGTGTGCAAAGCGATTGGCATGAGTGTACCAGCAGTTCAGTGTTGTGTGTAAACGCTGTATGTAGCAGTAAGATCAGGTGGAATACAATAATTTGTCTAACGTCATTTCTTGTTTGAAAACCTTATTCCATCACTCTTTTACACATTTCAGCAATGTTTTACATACTAGCCTAAAGAACCTTTTTACAATATTTCCAGTTTTGCATTCTTCTTTTTCTGTATTATTTAAAATTTCTAAAGAAATGGATGTAAAACCCACTATTGGCCCACCCAAAAATTTGTGAACTTTCAGTATATAAAATAATAAATAAGCATTAATATATGATTATTAATAACAATAAATGGTTTTCCTTAAATAACCTTTCAAGACCATCACTGCTGCATTTAGACTGGAACAATAAGAACATGAGCTCACAGTACATCCAGTAATTACACAGAACTCTACATGGGCAGTTAACCAGTTCAGTGAAGACATACCATGCCAGTTAAATGCTGTAAGCATTTTAATTTTGCTATTATTATTATTATTATTATTATTATTATTATTATTATTATTATTATTATTATTATTATAATAAAAAAGTTTTCACACCTTAGATTAAACAGCCTATTTTGCAGGACAGTGGTCACCAACCTTCCTCTAGGAGATCCGCTTTCCATTAGAGTTTAGTTCCAACCTGTATGTTAACTGCCTCCAAACTACACGTATGCATATGATCTAGCCAATTAGCAGTTTCATTGGAAGTTGATTGAGTGGAGCAGGTGTGTCCGATTGCGTTCGGTTCTAGACTCTGGAAAAAGGTAGATCTCTACAGTAGTGGGGACCACTTTTGTAGAACATCACTGAAGTGTAATTTGTCACAAAATGTGGGAAAGACACTGAAGCTTTTCTTGCTTTTCTCTTGTCAGGCTGTGTGTTCAGATGGTAAACTATTCAACCATTTGGAGACAATTTGGCGGTTTAGCCCTGGCATTCCCGGCTATCCAAGGACGTGCACGGTTGATTTTTCTGTAAGTCTTATATCTGGAAATTAGACAGAATCACTGCCTTCAACTAAATTCTGTCTATAGTGCGGTGAAGCCATTCAAGCTACAGTCCTGGGAGATTGTTTATTTGTCTAGCCCACTGTAGAAATGATATGGGAATTCTGGGCCCATGTCAATATCCCAAATTTGACATGTAAGCATCGGTTGATGCTGATATCTGATATTTTATATGTTCATGTTCAAAAATTCTAAAGAGCTGTTTTAAATGGAGCCACTTCAGCTGCAACATTAAACGCCTGAACATTAACAATGCTCTTCTGACATACAGTAAATTCTTCAAATATCAGCCAAATGGGAGCCTTGGCCTGATGATGATGATGATATGATAATATGAAATATTATTGTGCATCCATAGAAAACCTACTACAATCACCTGTTGACTGTTTGCTGCAGATGCTGATGTAAACAGATGGTGAAAAGCATTTCAATAATAATAATTATATTTTTCAGGGCTCCCAAATGTTAAAAAAACTATTATTTTCAATTAATTTAATTATTTTACACAGTAATTGATCTTTTGTTTATACTTGGCTCTGTTTTCCCCTGTTTAAAAAGCAGTACAGTGTGGTGTAGCTGTGTGAATAGACAATACAACCATAGTTTCTTTATCACTTATAATAAAAATTCAGTTATTCACTTAAGTGTATTAATTAATTAAATTTGATTGATAAATGATACAAACAGTTAGTATTGTTAGTATTTAGATTTGAGTAATAATAACAGTAATAATGCATGAAACTTCATAAAAATGCTTTCTTGGAGTGTCAAGAAAGTAAAGAAACACTTGCGTTCACCTTCGTCGTTCTTTTTGCCTCCTTTTCTTGGAAAAAAATATGTTCTCAAATGCTGAAAATAATTATGATAAATTAATCTTATTATTTTATTAATAATAACTGTAATAATACATGGAACTTGTAATGCGCTTTTCAAGAACCCAAAGATGCTCACAATTAAGCAGAGCAAAACAGATAAAGACAGAATAAAGAAAAGCTTGGACGGAACAGCAGCGTAATGTTTTAAAGTTATATTTGAAAGAGTGAAGAAAATGTGACTTTTTTCTAGAGATCTTGTGCAGATATCTGTGATTAATCATATTTATCTTGCAAGTATATTGGCATATAATTAGTATTATTCTGCATTTAAAAGCCTTATTTTTATGTTATGTTCACACTAAGTCTATTTTTAAGGCCTCCTTTTCTTGTAGATCTAGAAAATAAAACAGTAAATATACTAAGTTTTTTTATACTAAGAATTTTAATCATTCATAAATATCCTTCCTATGGACTGTCAAGTAAGTAAACTTGAATAAATTTGTCAGCCCTACTATTTTTACTGTGAACTACGGAAGCC
>CM038714.1:6012082-6031569 GCA_021613375.1 Megaleporinus macrocephalus | reverse complement strand
CCGTTACTCACACCACAGAACCCGTTACTCACACCACAAAACCCGTTACTCACACCACAGAACCCGTCACTCACACCACAGAACCCGTTACTCACACCACAGAACCCGTCACTCACACAACAAAACCCCTTACTCACACCACAGAACCCATCACTCACACCACAGAACCCGTCACTCACACCACAGAACCCGTTACTCACACCACAGAACCCGTTACTCACACCACAGAACCCGTCACTCACACCACAAAACCCTTTATTCACACCACAGAACCCATTACTCACACCACAGAACCCAGTTACTCACACCACAGAATCCGTCACTCACACCACAGAACCCTTTACTCACACCACAGAAATCGTCACTCAC
The DNA here is from genome assembly GCA_021613375.1 of Megaleporinus macrocephalus. Lineage (NCBI taxonomy): Eukaryota > Metazoa > Chordata > Actinopteri > Characiformes > Anostomidae > Megaleporinus > Megaleporinus macrocephalus. The sequence goes on along the minus strand of CM038714.1, from coordinate 6,031,200 downwards.
ACCACAGAACCCTTTACTCACACCACAGAAATGGTCACTCACACCAGAGAACCCTTTACTCACACCACAGAACCCGTTACTCACACCACAGAACCCGTTACTCACAACACAGAACCCGTTACTCACACCACAGAACCCATCACTCACACCACAAAACACGTTAATCACACCACAGAACCCGTCAATCACACCACAGAACCCGTTACTCACACCACAGAACCCGACACTGACACCACAAAACCCGTTACTCACACCACAGAACCCATCACTCACACCACAGAACCCGTTACTCACAACACAGAACCCGTCACTCACACCACAGAACCCGTTACTCACACCACAGAACCCTTTATTCACACCACAGAACCATTTACTCACACCACAGAACCCGTTACTCACACCACAGAACCCGTCACTCACACCACAGAACACTTTACTCACACCACAGAAATCGTCACTCACACCACAGAACCCTTTACTCACACCACAGAAATCGTCACTCACACCAGAGAACCCTCTACTCACACCACAGAACCCGTTACTCACACCACAGGACCCATTACTCACAACACAGAACCCGTCGCTCACACCACAGAACCCGTTACACACACCACAGAACCCGTCACTCACACCACAGAACACTTTACTCACACCACAGAAATCGTCACTCACACCACAGAAATCGTCACTCACACCACAGAACCCTTTACTCACACCACAGAACCCGTCACTCACACCACAGAACCCGTCACTCACACCACAGAACCCGTCACTCACACCACAGAACCCGTCACTCACTCCACAGAACCCGTCACTCACACCACAGAACCCTTTACTCACACCACAGAACCCGTTACTCACACCACAGAACCCGTCACTCACACCACAGAACCCATCACTCACACAACAGAACCCGTCATTCACACCACAGAATCAGTTAATCACACCACAGAACCCTTTACTCACACCACAGAACCCGTTACTCACACCACAGAACCCGTTACTCACACCACAGAACCCGTCACTCACACCACAAAACCCGTTACTCACACCACAGAACCCGTCAATCACACCACAGAACCCGTTACTCACAACACAGAACCCGTCACTCACACCACAAAACCCGTTACTCACACCACAGAACCCGTCACTCACACCACAGAACCCGTTACTCACAACACAGAACCCATCACTCACACCACAGAACCCGTTACTCACACCACAGAACCCTTTATTCACACCACAGAACCATTTACTCACACCACAGAACCCTTTACTCACACCACAGAACCCGTTACTCACACCACAGAACCCGTTACTCACACCACAGAACCCGTCACTCACACCACAAAACCCGTTACTCACACCACAGAACCCGTCACTCACACCACAGAACCCGTTACTCACACCACAGAACCCGTCACTCACACCACAGAACCCGTTACTCACACCACAGAACCCGTTACTCACACCACAGAACCCGTCACTCACACCACAAAACCCGTTACTCACACCACAGAACCCGTCACTCACACCACAGAACCCGTTACTCACACCACAGAACCCGTCACTCACACCACAAAACCCCTTACTCACACCACAGAACCCATCACTCACACCACAGAACCCGTCACTCACACCACAGAACCCGTTACTCACACCACAAAACCCTTTACTCACACCACAGAACCATTTACTCACACAACAGAACCCGTTACTCACAACACAGAACCCGTCACTCACACCACAGAACCCGTTACTCACACCACAGAACCCTTTATTCACACCACAGAACCCTTTACTCACACCACAGAACCCAGTTACTCACACCACAGAACCCGTCACTCACACCACAGAACCCATTACTCACACCACAGAAATCGTCACTCACACCACAGAACCCTTTACTCACACCACAGAAATCGTCACTCACACCAGAGAACCCTTTACTCACACCACAGAACCCGTTACTCACACCACAGAACCCGTTACTCACAACACAGAACCCGTCACTCACACAACAGAACCCGTTACTCACACCACAGAACCCGTCATTCACACCACAGAATCAGTTAATCACACCACAGAACCCTTTACTCACACCACAGAACCCGTTACTCACACCACAGAACCCGTTACTCACACCACAGAACCCGTCACTCACACCACAAAACCGTTTACTCACACCACAGAACCCGTCACTCACACCACAGAACCCGTCACTCACACCACAGAACACGTCACTCACACCACAGAACCCGTCACTCACACCACAGAACCCGTCACTCACAGCACAGAACCCGTCACTCACACCACAGAACCCGTTACTCACATCACAGAACCCTTTACTCACATCACAGAACCCGTCACTCACACCACAGAACCCGTCACTCACACCACAGAACCCGTCACTCACACCACAGAACCTGTAACTCACACCACAGAACCCGTTACTCACACCACAGAACCGTTACTCACACCTCAGAAAACGTCACTCATACCGCGGAACCTGTAACTCACACCACAGAACCCGTCACTCACACCACAGAACCCTTCACTCACACCACAGAACCCTTTACTCACACCACAGAACCCGTTACTCACACCACAGAACCCGTCACTCACACCACAGAACCCGTCACTCACACCACAGAACCTGTTACTCACACCACAGAACCCGTCACTCACACCATAGAACCCGTCACTCACACCACAGAACCCGTCACTCACACCACAGAACCCGTCACTCACACCACAGAACCCGTCACTCACACCACAGAACCTGTAACACACACTACAGAACTCGTCACTCACACCACAGAACCTGTCACTTACATCACAGAACCCGTCACTTACACAACAGAACCCGTCACTCACACCACAGAACCCGTTACTCACACCAAAGACTCGGCGAGGAGTAATGAAATATTTTGACAGGTATATGAAGGAGGTCTTACGCTGTTTGAGGGACAGTGCAGACAGAGCGGAGACGAATGAGGTCATCAGGACGGACTCCTCTTCAGGACACACATAAATACTCTGATCAAACAGAAACCATCGTTAAACACACTCAACCTTCAGAATCCAATCACACAGCACCTGCACCTCCACCAGAGCACCCACCTGAGACAAACTCAGCAGGTGATTGAGAGACAGAGCGATCGATAGTGACAGAGTGATATAGAGTGATTGACCAACAGAGCGACAGAGAACGATCGATAGTGACAGAGTGATATAGATTGATACACTGACAGAGCGAGAGAGAGCGATCGATAGTGACAGAGTGACAGAGAGCGATCGATAGTGACAGAGTGATATAGATTGATTCACTGACAGAGTGACAGAGAGCGATCGATAGTGACAGAGTGATAGAGAGCGATCGATAGTGACAGTAATAGAGAGCGATCGAAATTGACAGAGTGACAGAGAGCGATCGATAGTGACAGAGTGATATAGATTGATTCACTGACAGAGTGACAGAGAGCGATCGATAGTGACAGAGTGATAGAGAGCGATCGATAGTGACAGAGCGACAGAGAGCGATCGATAGTGACAGTGATAGAGAGCGATCGATAGTGACAGAGAGATGGAGAGCGATCGATAGTGACAGAGTGATAGAGAGCGATCGATAGTGACAGTGATAGAGAGCAATTGATAGTGACAGAGAGATGGAGAGCGATCGATAGTGACAGAGCGACAGAGAGCGATCGATAGTGACAGAGTGATAGAGAGCGATCGATAGTGACAGAGAGATGGAGAGCGATCGATAGTGACAGAGTGATAGAGAGCGATCGATAGTGACAGTGATAGAGAGCAATTGATAGTGACAGAGAGATGGAGAGCGATCGATAGTGACAGAGTGAAAGAGAGCGATCGATAGTGATAGAGAGCGATCGATAGTGACAGTGATAGAGAGCGATCGATAGTGACAGAGAGATGGAGAGCGATCGATAGTGACAGAGTGAAAGAGAGCGATCGATAGTGATAGAGAGCGATCGATAGTGACAGTGATAGAGAGCGATCGATATTGACAGAGTGACAGAGAGCAATCGATAGTGACAGAGTGATATAGATTGATTCACTGACAGAGTGACAGAGAGCGATCGATAGTGACAGAGTGATAGAGAGCGATCGATAGTGACAGAGCGACAGAGAGCGATCGATAGTGACAGTGATAGAGAGCGATCGATAGTGACAGAGAGATGGAGAGCGATCGATAGTGACAGAGTGATAGAGAGCGATCGATAGTGACAGTGATAGAGAGCAATCAATAGTGACAGAGTGAAAGAGAGCGATCGATAGTGACAGAGCGACAGAGAGTGATCGATAGTGACAGAGCGATAGAGAGCGATTGATAGTGACAGAGCAACAGAGAGCGATCGATAGTGACAGAGTGATAGAGAGCGCTCGATAGTGACAGAGCGACAGAGAGCGATCAATAGTGACAGAGTGATAGAGAGCGATCGATAGTGACAGAGTGATATAGATTGATTCACTGACAGAATAATAGAGAGCGATCGATAGTGACAGAGTGATAGAGAGCGATCGATAGTGACAGTGACAGAGAGCGATCGATAGTGACAGAGCGACAGAGAGCGAACGATAGTGACAGAGCGACAGAGAGCGATCGATAGTGACAGAGCGACAGAGAGCGAACGATAGTGACAGAGCGACAGAGAGTGATCGATAGTGACAGAGTGATAGAGAGCGATCGATAGTGACAGTGATAGAGATCGATCGATAGTGACAGAGGGATAGAGAGCGATCGATAGTGACAGAGTGAAAGAGAGCGATCGATAGTGACAGAGTGATAGAGAGCGATCGATAGTGACAGAGTGACAGAGAGCGATCGATAGTGACAGAGTGATATAGATTGATTCACTGACAAAATGATAGAGAGCGATCGATAGTGACAGAGGGATAGAGAGCGATCGATAGTGACAGTGATAGAGATCGATCGATAGTGACAGAGGGATAGAGAGCGATCGATAGTGACAGAGTGAAAGAGAGCGATCGATAGTGACAGAGTGATAGAGAGCGATCGATAGTGAGAGAGTGACAGAGAGCGATCGATAGTGACAGAGTGATAGAGAGCGATCGATAGTGACAGTGATCGAGAGCGATCGATAGTGACAGAATGATAGAGAGCGATCGATAGTGACAGAGCGATAGAGAGCGATCGATAGTGACAGAGTGATAGAGAGCGATCGATAGTGACAGAGGGATAGAGAGCGATCGATAGTGACAGTGATAGAGATTGATCGATATTGACAGAGTGATAGAGAGCGATCGATATTGACAGAGTGATAGTGAGCGATCGATAGTGACAGAGTGATAGAGAGCGATCGATAGTGACAGTGATAGAGATCGATCGATAGTGACAGAGGGATAGAGAGCGATCGATAGTGACAGAGCGATAGAGAGCGATCGATAGTGACAGAGTGACAGAGAGTGATTGATAGTGACAGTGATAGAGAGCGATCGATAGTGACAGAGCGACAGAGAGCGATCGATAGTGACAGAGGGATAGAGAGCGATCGATAGTGACAGAGGGATAGAGAGCGATCGATAGTGACAGAGCGACAGAGAGCGATCGATAGTGACAGAGTGACAGAGAGCGATCGATAGTGACAGAGTGACAGAGAGCGATCGATAGTGACAGTGATAGAGAGCGATCGATAGTGACAGTGATAGAGAGCGATCGATAGTGACAGAGTGACAGAGAGCGATCGATAGTGACAGTGATAGACAGCGATCGATAGTGACAGAGCGATAGAGAGCGATCGATAGTGACAGAGTGACAGAGAGCGATCGATAGTGACAGAGCGATAGAGAGCGATTGATAGTGACAGTGATAGAGAGTGATCGATAGTGACAGAGCGACAGAGAGCGATCGATAGTGACAGAGTGATAGAGAGCGATTGATAGTGACAGAGCGACAGAGAGCGATCGATAGTGACAGAGCGATAGAGAGCGATCGATAGTGACAGAGTGATAGAGAGCGATCGATAGTGACAGAGCGATAGAGAGCGATCGATAGTGACAGAGTGACAGAGAGCGATCGATATTGACAGTGATAGAGAGCGATCGATAGTGACAGTTATAGAGAGCGATCGATAGTGACAGTGATAGAGAGCGATCGATAGTGACAGAGTGACAGAGAGCGATCGATAGTGACAGAGCGATAGAGAGCGATCGATAGTGACAGAGCGACAGAGAGCGATCGATAGTGACAGAGTGATATAGACTGATTCACTGACAGAATGATAGAGAGCGATCGATAGTGACAGAGCGACAGAGAGCGATCGATAGTGACAGAGTGACAGAGAGCGATCGATAGTGACAGTGATAGAGAGCGATCGATAGTGACAGTGATAAAGAGCGATCGATAGTGACAGAGCGACAGAGAGCGAACGATAGTGACAGTGATAGACAGCGATCAATAGTGACAGTGATAGAGAGCGATCGATAGTGACAGTGATAGAGAGCGATCGATAGTGACAGAGCGACAGAGAGCGATCGATAGTGACAGAGTGACAGAGAGCGATCGATAGTGACAGTGATAGAGAGCGATCGATAGTGACAGTGATAGAGAGCGATCGATAGTGACAGAGTGATAGAGAGCGATCGATAGTGACAGAGCGACAGAGAGCGATCGATACTGACAGTGATAGAGAGGGATTGATAGTGACAGTGATAGAGAGTGATCGATAGTGACAGAGCGACAGAGAGCGAACGATAGTGACAGAGCGACAGAGAGCGATCGATAGTGACAGAGTGATAGAGAGCGATCGATAGTGACAGAGCGATAGAGAGCGATCGATAGTGACAGAGCGATAGAGAGTGATCGATAGTGACAGAGCGATAGAGAGCGATCGATAGTGACAGAGAGCGATCGATAGTGACAGAGTGACAGAGAGCGATCGATAGTGACAGAGCGACAGAGAGCGAACGATAGTGACAGAGCGACAGAGAGCGATCGATAGTGACAGAGTGATAGAGAGCGATCGATAGTGACAGTGATAGAGATCGATCGATAGTGACAGAGGGATAGAGAGCGATCGATAGTGACAGAGTGAAAGAGAGCGATCGATAGTGACAGAGTGATAGAGAGCGATCGATAGTGACAGTGATAGAGAGCGATCGATAGTGACAGAGTGATAGAGAGCGATCGATAGTGACAGAGCGACAGAGAGCGATCGATACTGACAGTGATAGAGAGGGATTGATAGTGACAGTGATAGAGAGTGATCGATAGTGACAGAGCGACAGAGAGCGAACGATAGTGACAGAGCGACAGAGAGCGATCGATAGTGACAGAGTGATAGAGAGCGATCGATAGTGACAGAGCGACAGAGAGCGATCGATAGTGACAGAGAGCGATCGATAGTGACAGAGTGATAGAGAGCGATCGATAGTGACAGAGCGATAGAGAGCGATCGATAGTGACAGAGCGATAGAGAGTGATCGATAGTGACAGAGCGATAGAGAGCGATCGATAGTGACAGAGAGCAATCGATAGTGACAGAGTGACAGAGAGCGATCGATAGTGACAGAGCGACAGAGAGCGAACGATAGTGACAGAGCGACAGAGAGCGATCGATAGTGACAGAGTGATAGAGAGCGATCGATAGTGACAGTGATAGAGATCGATCGATAGTGACAGAGTGATAGAGAGCGATCGATAGTGAAAGAGTGACAGAGAGCGATCGATAGTGACAGAGTGACAGAGAGCGATCGATAGTGACAGTGATAGAGAGCGATCGATAGTGACAGTGATAGAGAGCGATCGATAGTGACAGAGTGACAGAGAGCGATCGATAGTGACAGTGATAGACAGCGATCGATAGTGACAGAGCGATAGAGAGCGATCGATAGTGACAGAGTGACAGAGAGCGATCGATAGTGACAGAGCGATAGAGAGCGATTGATAGTGACAGTGATAGAGAGCGATCGATAGTGACAGTTATAGAGAGCGATCGATAGTGACAGTGATAGAGAGCGATCGATAGTGACAGAGTGATAGAGAGCGATCGATAGTGACAGAGCGACAGAGAGCGATCGATACTGACAGTGATAGAGAGGGATTGATAGTGACAGTGATAGAGAGTGATCGATAGTGACAGAGCGACAGAGAGCGAACGATAGTGACAGAGCGACAGAGAGCGATCGATAGTGACAGAGTGATAGAGAGCGATCGATAGTGACAGAGCGATAGAGAGCGATCGATAGTGACAGAGCGATAGAGAGTGATCGATAGTGACAGAGCGATAGAGAGCGATCGATAGTGACAGAGAGCGATCGATAGTGACAGAGTGACAGAGAGCGATCGATAGTGACAGAGCGACAGAGAGCGAACGATAGTGACAGAGCGACAGAGAGCGATCGATAGTGACAGAGTGATAGAGAGCGATCGATAGTGACAGTGATAGAGATCGATCGATAGTGACAGAGGGATAGAGAGCGATCGATAGTGACAGAGTGAAAGAGAGCGATCGATAGTGACAGAGTGATAGAGAGTGATCGATAGTGACAGTTATAGAGAGCGATCGATAGTGACAGTGATAGAGAGCGATCGATAGTGACAGAGTGATAGAGAGCGATCGATAGTGACAGAGCGACAGAGAGCGATCGATACTGACAGTGATAGAGAGGGATTGATAGTGACAGTGATAGAGAGTGATCGATAGTGACAGAGCGACAGAGAGCGAACGATAGTGACAGAGCGACAGAGAGCGATCGATAGTGACAGAGTGATAGAGAGCGATCGATAGTGACAGAGCGACAGAGAGCGATCGATAGTGACAGAGAGCGATCGATAGTGACAGAGTGATAGAGAGCGATCGATAGTGACAGAGCGATAGAGAGCGATCGATAGTGACAGAGCGATAGAGAGTGATCGATAGTGACAGAGCGATAGAGAGCGATCGATAGTGACAGAGAGCGATCGATAGTGACAGAGTGACAGAGAGCGATCGATAGTGACAGAGCGACAGAGAGCGAACGATAGTGACAGAGCGACAGAGAGCGATCGATAGTGACAGAGTGATAGAGAGCGATCGATAGTGACAGTGATAGAGATCAATCGATAGTGACAGAGTGATAGAGAGCGATCGATAGTGAAAGAGTGACAGAGAGCGATCGATACTGACAGTGATAGAGAGGGATTGATAGTGACAGTGATAGAGAGTGATCGATAGTGACAGAGCGACAGAGAGCGAACGATAGTGACAGAGCGACAGAGAGCGATCGATAGTGACAGAGTGATAGAGAGCGATCGATAGTGACAGAGCGACAGAGAGCGATCAATAGTGACAGAGAGCGATCGATAGTGACAGAGTGATAGAGAGCGATCGATAGTGACAGAGCGATAGAGAGCGATCGATAGTGACAGAGCGATAGAGAGTGATCGATAGTGACAGAGCGATAGAGAGCGATCGATAGTGACAGAGAGCGATCGATAGTGACAGAGTGACAGAGAGCGATCGATAGTGACAGAGCGACAGAGAGCGAACGATAGTGACAGAGCGACAGAGAGAGCGATCGATAGTGACAGAGTGATAGAGAGCGATCGATAGTGACAGTGATAGAGATCGATCGATAGTGACAGAGTGATAGAGAGCGATCGATAGTGAAATAGTGACAGAGAGCGATCGATAGTGACAGAGTGATATAGATTGATTCACTGACAGAATGATAGAGAGCGATGAATAGTGACAGAGGGATAGAGAGCGATCGATAGTGACAGTGATAGAGATCGATCGATAGTGACAGAGGGATAGAGAGCGATCGATAGTGACAGAGTGAAAGAGAGCGATCGATAGTGACAGAGTGATAGAGAGCGATCGATAGTGACAGAGTGACAGAGAGCGATCGATAGTGACAAAGTGATAGAGAGCGATCGATAGTGACAGTGATAGAGAGCGATCGATAGTGACAGAGCGACAGAGAGCGATCGATAGTGACAGAGAGATATAGATTGATTCACTGACAGAATGATAGAGAGCGATCGATAGTGACAGAGGGATAGAGAGCGATCGATAGTGACAGTGATAGAGATCGATCGATATTGACAGAGTGATAGAGAGCGATCGATATTGACAGAGTGATAGAGAGCGATCGATAGTGACAGAGTGATAGAGAGCGATCGATAGTGACAGTGATAGAGATCGATCGATAGTGACAGAGGGATAGAGAGCGATCGACAGTGACAGAGCGATAGAGAGCGATCGATAGTGACAGAGTGACAGAGAGTGATTGATAGTGACAGAGCGACAGAGAGCGATCGATAGTGACAGTGATAGAGATCGATCGATAGTGACAGAGGGATAGAGAGCGATCGATAGTGACAGAGCGACAGAGAGCGATCGATAGTGACAGAGTGACAGAGAGCGATCGATAGTGACAGTGATAGAGAGCGATCGATAGTGACAGTGATAGAGAGCGATCGATAGTGACAGAGTGACAGAGAGCGATCGATAGTGACAGTGATAGAGATCGATCGATAGTGACAGAGGGATAGAGAGCGATCGATAGTGACAGAGCGACAGAGAGCGATCGATAGTGAAAGAGTGACAGAGAGCGATCGATAGTGACAGAGTGACAGAGAGCGATCGATAGTGACAATGATAGAGAGCGATCGATAGTGACAGTGATAGAGAGCGATCGATAGTGACAGAGTGACAGAGAGCGATCGATAGTGACAGTGATAGACAGCGATCGATAGTGACAGAGCGACAGAGAGCGATCGATAGTGACAGAGCGATAGAGAGCGATCGATAGTGACAGAGCAACAGAGAGCGATCGATAGTGACAAAGTGATAGAGAGCGATCGATAGTGACAGAGCGACAGAGAGCGATCGATAGTGACAGAGTGACAGAGAGCGATCGATAGTGACAGTGATAGAGAGCGATCGATAGTGACAGTGATAGAGAGCGATCGATAGTGACAGAGTGACAGAGAGCGATCGATAGTGACAGTGATAGACAGCGATCGATAGTGACAGAGCGACAGAGAGCGATCGATAGTGACAGAGCGATAGAGAGCGATCGATAGTGACAGAGCAACAGAGAGCGATCGATAGTGACAGAGTGATAGAGAGCGATCGATAGTGACAGAGCGACAGAGAGTGATCGATAGTGACAGAGTGACAGAGAGCGATCGATAGTGACAGTGACAGAGAGCGATCGATAGTGACAGAGCGACAGAGAGCGATCGATAGTGACAGAGTGACAGAGAGCGATCGATAGTAACAGAGCGACAGACAGCGATCGATAGTGACAGAGTGATAGAGAGCGATCGATAGTGACAGTGATAGAGAGCGATCGATAGTGACAGTGACAGAGAGCGATCGATAGTGACAGAGTGATAGAGAGCGATCGATAGTGACAGTGATAGAGAGCGATCGATAGTGAAAGAGTGACAGAGAGCGATCGATAGTGACAGAGGGATAGAGAGCGATCGATAGTGACAGTGATAGAGATCGATCGATAGTGACAGAGGGATAGAGAGCGATCGATAGTGACAGAGTGAAAGAGAGCGATCGATAGTGACAGAGTGATAGAGAGCGATCGATAGTGACAGTGATAGAGAGCGATCGATAGTGACAGTGATAGAGAGCGATCGATAGTGACAGAGTGACAGACAGCGATCGATAGTGACAGTGATAGCGATCGATAGTGACAGAGCGATAGAGAGCGATCGATAGTGACAGAGCAACAGAGAGCGATCGATAGTGACAAAGTGATAGAGAGCGATCGATAGTGACAGAGCGACAGAGAGCGATCGATAGTGACAGAGCGATAGAGAGCGATTGATAGTGACAGTGATAGAGAGTGATCGATAGTGACAGAGCGACAGAGAGCGATCGATAGTGACAGAGCGATAGAGAGCGATCGATAGTGACAGAGTGATAGAGAGCGATTGATACTGACAGAGTGACAGAGAGCGATCGATAGTGACAGTGATAGAGAGTGATCGATAGTGACAGAGGGATAGAGAGCGATCGATAGTGACAGAGCGACAGAGAGCGATCGATAGTGACAGAGTGATAGAGAGTGATCGATAGTGACAGAGCGACAGAGAGAGATCGATAGTGACAGAGCGCCAGAGAGCGACCGATAGTGACAGAGCGATAGAGAGCGATCGATAGTGACAGAGTGATAGAGAGCGATCGATAGTGACAGAGCGATAGAGAGCGATCGATAGTGACAGAGCGACAGAGAGAGATCGATAGTGACAGAGCGATAGAGAGCAATCGATAGTGACAGAGTGACAGAGAGCGATCGATATTGACAGTGATAGAGAGCGATCGATAGTGACAGTTATAGAGAGCGATCGATAGTGACAGTGATAGAGAGCGATCGATAGTGACAGTGATAGACAGCGATCGATACTGACAGAGCGATAGAGATCGATCGATATTGACAGAGTGATAGAGAGCGATCGATAGTGACAGAGTGATAGAGAGCGATCGATAGTGACAGAGCGACAGAGAGCGATCGATACTGACAGTGATAGAGAGGGATTGATAGTGACAGTGATAGAGAGTGATCGATAGTGACAGAGCGACAGAGAGCGATCGATAGTGACAGAGCGATAGAGAGCGATCGATAGTGGCAGTGATAGAGAGCGATCGATAGTGACAGAGTGACAGAGAGCGATCGGTAGTGACAGTTATAGACAGCGATCGATAGTGACAGAGCGATAGAGAGCGATCGATAATGACAAAGTGACAGAGAGCGATCGATAGTGACAGAGCGATAGAGAGCGATCGATAGTGACAGAGGGATAGAGAGCGATCGATAGTGACAGAGCGACAGAGAGCGATCGATAGTGAAAGAGTGACAGAGAGCGATCGATAGTGACAGAGCTACAGAGAGCGATCGATAGTGACAAAGTGATAGAGAGCGATCGATAGTGACAGTGACAGAGAGCGATCGATAGTGACAGTGACAGAGAGCGATCGATAGTGACAGAGTGAAAGAGAGCGATCGATAGTGACAGAGCGACAGAGAGCGATCGATAGTGACAGAGTGACAGAGAGCGATCGATAGTGACAGTGATAGACAGCGATCGATAGTGACAGAGCGATAGAGAGCGATCGATAGTGACAGAGTGACAGAGAGCGATCGATAGTGACAGAGCGATAGAGAGCGATCGATAGTGACAGAGCAACAGAGAGCGATCGATAGTGACAAAGTGATAGAGAGTGATCGATAGTGACAGAGCGACAGAGAGCGATCGATAGTGACAGAGCGATAGAGAGCGATCGATAGTGACAGAGTGATAGAGAGCGATTGATACTGACAGAGTGACAGAGAGCCATCGATAGTGACAGTGATAGAGAGTGATCGATAGTGACAGAGGGATAGAGAGCGATCGATAGTGACAGAGCGACAGAGAGCGATCGATAGTGACAGAGTGATAGAGAGTGATCGATAGTGACAGAGCGACAGAGAGAGATCGATAGTGACAGAGCGACAGAGAGCGACCGATAGTGACAGAGCGATAGAGAGCGATCGATAGTGACTGAGTGATAGAGAGCGATCGATAGTGACAGAGCGATAGAGAGCGATCGATAGTGACAGAGCGACAGAGAGAGATCGATAGTGACAGAGTGATAGAGAGCAATCGATAGTGACAGAGTGACAGAGAGCGATCGATATTGACAGTGATAGAGAGCGATCGATAGTGACAGTTATAGAGAGCGATCGATAGTGACAGTGATAGAGAGCGATCGATAGTGACAGTGATAGACAGCGATCGATACTGACAGAGGGATAGAGATCGATCGATATTGACAGAGTGATAGAGAGCGATCGATAGTGACAGAGTGATAGAGAGCGATCGATAGTGACAGAGCGACAGAGAGCGATCGATACTGACAGTGATAGAGAGGGATTGATAGTGACAGTGATAGAGAGTGATCGATAGTGACAGAGCGACAGAGAGCGATCGATAGTGACAGAGCGACAGAGAGCGATCGATAGTGACAGAGTGATAGAGAGTGATCGATAGTGACAGAGCGACAGAGAGCGATCAATAGTGACAGAACGATAGAGAGCGATCGATAGTGACAGTGATAGAGAGCGATCGATAGTGACAGAGTGACAGAGAGCGATCGGTAGTGACAGTTATAGAGAGCGATCGATAGTGACAGAGTGACAGAGAGCGATCGATAGTGACAGAGCGATAGAGAGCGATCGATAATGACAAAGTGACAGAGAGCGATCGATAGTGACAGAGCGATAGAGAGCGATCGATAGTGACAGAGCGATAGAGAGCGATCGATAGTGACAGAGCGACAGAGAGCGATCGATAGTGACAGAGTGATAGAGAGCGATCGATAGTGACAGAGCTACAGAGAGCGATCAATAGTGACAAAGTGATAGAGAGCGATCGATAGTGACAGTGACAGAGAGCGATCGATAGTGACAGTGACAGAGAGCGATCGATAGTGACAGAGTGAAAGAGAGCGATCGATAGTGACAGAGCGACAGAGAGCGATCGATAGTGACAGTGATAGAGAGCGATCGATAGTGACAGAGCGATAGAGAGCAATCGATAGTGACAGAGAGCGATCGATAGTGACAGAGCGACAGAGAGCGATCGATAGTGACAGAGCGACAAAGAGCGATCGATAGTGACAGAGCGACAGAGAGCGATCGATAGTGACAGAGTGATAGAGAGCGATCGATAGTGACAGAGCGACAGAGAGTGATCGATAGTGACAGAGTGACAGAGAGCGATCGATAGTGACAGTGACAGAGAGCGATCGATAGTGACAGAGCGACAGAGAGCGATCGATAGTGACAGAGTGACAGAGAGCGATCGATAGTAACAGAGCGACAGAGAGCGATCGATAGTGACAGAGTGATAGAGAGCGATCGATAGTGACAGTGATAGAGAGCGATCGATAGTGACAGTGACAGAGAGCGATCGATAGTGACAGAGTGATAGAGAGCGATCGATAGTGACAGTGATAGAGAGCGATCGATAGTGACAGAGCGACAGAGAGCGATCGATAGTGACAGAGTGATATAGATTGATTCACTGACAGAATGATAGAGAGCGATCGATAGTGACAGAGGGATAGAGAGCGATCGATAGTGACAGAGCGACAGAGAGCGATCGATAGTGACAGAGGGATAGAGAGCGATCGATAGTGACAGAGCGACAGAGAGCGAACGATAGTGACAGTGATAGACAGCGATCAATAGTGACAGTGATAGAGAGCGATCGATAGTGACAGTGATAGAGAGCGATCGATAGTGACAGAGCGACAGAGAGCGAACGATAGTGACAGTGATAGACAGCGATCAATAGTGACAGT
This sequence comes from Megaleporinus macrocephalus, assembly GCA_021613375.1. Lineage (NCBI taxonomy): Eukaryota > Metazoa > Chordata > Actinopteri > Characiformes > Anostomidae > Megaleporinus > Megaleporinus macrocephalus. The sequence goes on along the minus strand of CM038714.1, from coordinate 6,015,865 downwards.
GATAGAGAGCGATCGATAGTGACAGAGTGACAGAGAGCGATCGATAGTGACAGTGATAGATAGCGATCAATAGTGACAGAGCGATAGAGAGCGATCGATAGTGACAGAGAGACAGAGAGCGATCGATAGTGACAGAGCGATAGAGAGCGATCGATAGTGACAGAGCGACAGAGAGCGATCGATAGTGACAGAGCGATAGAGAGCGATCGATAGTGACAGAGCGACAGAGAGCGATCGATAGTGACAAAGTGATAGAGAGCGATCGATAGTGACAGAGCGACAGAGAGCGATCGATACTGACAGTGATAGAGAGCGATTGATAGTGACAGTGATAGAGAGCGATTGATAGTGACAGTGATAGAGAGTAATCGATAGTGATAGAGCGACAGAGAGCAATCGATAGTGACAGAGCGATAGAGAGCGATCGATAGTGACAGAGCGACAGAGAGCGATCGATAGTGACAGAGTGATATAGACTGATTCACTGACAGAATGATAGAGAGCGATCGATAGTGACAGAGCGACAGAGAGCGATCGATAGTGACAGAGTGACAGAGAGCGATCGATAGTGACAGTGATAGAGAGCGATCGATAGTGACAGTGATAAAGAGCGATCGATAGTGACAGAGCGACAGAGAGCGAACGATAGTGACAGTGATAGACAGCGATCAATAGTGACAGTGATAGAGAGCGATCGATAGTGACAGTGATAGAGAGCGATCGATAGTGACAGAGCGACAGAGAGCGATCGATAGTGACAGAGTGACAGAGAGCGATCGATAGTGACAGTGATAGAGAGCGATCGATAGTGACAGTGATAGAGAGCGATCGATAGTGACAGAGCGACAGAGAGCGAACGATAGTGACAGTGATAGACAGCGATCAATACTGACAGTGATAGAGAGGGATTGATAGTGACAGTGATAGAGAGCGATCGATAGTGACAGAGCGACAGAGAGCGATCGATAGTGACAGAGTGACAGAGAGCGATCGATAGTGACAGTGATAGAGAGCGATCGATAGTGACAGTGATAGAGAGCGATCGATAGTGACAGAGCGACAGAGAGCGAACGATAGTGACAGTGATAGACAGCGATCAATAGTGACAGTGATAGAGAGCGATCGATAGTGACAGAGTGACAGAGAGCGATCGATAGTGACAGTGATAGATAGCGATCAATAGTGACAGAGCGATAGAGAGCGATCGATAGTGACAGAGAGACAGAGAGCGATCGATAGTGACAGAGCGATAGAGAGCGATCGATAGTGACATAGCGACAGAGAGCGATCGATAGTGACAGAGCGATAGAGAGCGATCGATAGTGACAGAGCGACAGACAGCGATCGATAGTGACAGAGCGATAGAGAGCGATCGATAGTGACAGAGCGACAGAGAGCGATCGATACTGACAGTGATAGAGAGCGATTGATAGTGACAGTGATAGAGAGCGATTGATAGTGACAGTGATAGAGAGTAATCGATAGTGATAGAGCGAAAGAGAGCAATCGATAGTGACAGAGCGATAGAGAGCGATCGATAGTGACAGAGTGATAGAGAGCGATCGATAGTGACAGAGCGACAGAGAGCGATCGATAGTGACAGTGATAGAGAGTGATCGATAGTGACAGAGTGAAAGAGAGCGATCGATAGTGACAGTGACAGAGAGCGATCGATAGTGACAGAGTGAAAGAGAGCGATCGATAGTGACAGAGCGACAGAGAGCGATCGATAGTGACAGTGATAGAGAGCGATCGATAGTGACAGAGCGATAGAGATCGATCGATAGTGACAGAGAGCGATCGATAGTGACAGAGTGACAGAGAGCGATCGATAGTGACAGAGTGATAGAGAGCGATCGATAGTGACAGAGCGATAGAGAGCGATCGATAGTGACAGAGTGATAGAGAGCGATCGATGGTGACAGAGCGACAGAGAGCAATCGATAGTGACAGAGTGATAGAGAGCGATCGATAGTGACAGAGCGACAGAGAGCGATCGATAGTGACAGAGTGATAGAGAGCGATCGATAGTGACAGTGATAGAGAGCGATTGATAGTGACAGAGTGATAGAGAGTGATCGATAGTGACAGAGTGAAAGAGAGCGATCGATAGTGACAGAGCGACAAAGAGCGATCGATAGTGACAGAGCGACAGAGAGCGATCGATAGTGACAGAGTGATAGAGAGCGATCGATAGTGACAGTGATAGAGAGCGATTGATAGTGACAGAGTGATAGAGAGTGATCGATAGTGACAGAGTGAACGAGAGCGATCGATAGTGACAGAGCGACAAAGAGCGTTCGATAGTGACAGAGCGACAGAGAGCGATCGATAGTGACAGTGATAGAGAGCGATCGATAGTGACAGAGCGACAGAGAGCGATCGATAGTGACAGAGTGATAGAGAGCGATCGATAGTGACAGAGCGACAGAGAGTGATCGATAGTGACAGAGTGACAGAGAGCGATCGATAGTGACAGTGACAGAGAGCGAACGATAATGACAGAGTGATAGAGAGCGATCGATAGTGACAGTGATAGAGAGCGATCGATAGTGACAGAGAGCGATCGATAGTGACAGTTATAGACAGCGATCGATAGTGACAGAGCGATAGAGAGCGATCGATAATGACAGAGTGACAGAGAGCGATCGATAGTGACAGAGCGATAGAGAGCGATCGATAGTGACAGAGCGATAGAGAGCGATCGATAGTGACAGAGCGACAAAGAGCGATCGATAGTGACAGAGTGATAGAGAGCGATCGATAGTGACAGAGCTACAGAGAGCGATCGATAGTGACAAAGTGATAGAGAGCGATCGATAGTGACAGTGACAGAGAGCGATCGATAGTGACAGAGTGAAAGAGAGCGATCGATAGTGACAGTGATAGAGAGCGATCGATAGTGACAGAGCGATAGAGAGCAATCGATAGTGACAGAGAGCGATCGATAGTGACAGAGTGACAGAGAGCGATCGATAGTGACAGAGCGACAGAGAGCGATCGATAGTGACAGAGTGATAGAGAGCGATCGATAGTGACAGAGCGATAGAGAGCGATCGATAGTGACAGAGTGACAGAGAGCGATCGATAGTGACAGAGCGACAGAGAGCGAACGATAGTGACAGAGCGACAGAGAGCGATCGATAGTGACAGAGTGACAGAGAGCGATCGATAGTGACAGAGTGATAGAGAGCGATCGATAGTGACAGAGCGATAGAGAGCGATCGATAGTGACAGAGTGATAGAGAGCGATCGATAGTGACAGAGCGACAGAGAGCAATCGATAGTGACAGAGTGATAGAGAGCGATCGATAGTGACAGAGCGACAGAGAGCGATCGATAGTGACAGAGTGATAGAGAGCGATCGATAGTGACAGTGATAGAGAGCGATTGATAGTGACAGAGTGATAGAGAGTGATCGATAGTGACAGAGTGAAAGAGAGCGATCGATAGTGACAGAGCGACAAAGAGCGATCGATAGTGACAGAGCGACAGAGAGCGATCGATAGTGACAGAGTGATAGAGAGCGATCGATAGTGACAGTGATAGAGAGCGATTGATAGTGACAGAGTGATAGAGAGTGATCGATAGTGACAGAGTGAACGAGAGCGATCGATAGTGACAGAGCGACAAAGAGCGATCGATAGTGACAGAGCGACAGAGAGCGATCGATAGTGACAGAGTGATAGAGAGCGATCGATAGTGACAGAGTGAAAGAGAGCGATCGATAGTGACAGAGCGACAAAGAGCGATCGATAGTGACAGAGCGACAGAGAGCGATCG
>CM038714.1:5802876-6011083 GCA_021613375.1 Megaleporinus macrocephalus | reverse complement strand
AAGATGGTGGAGGCATAGAAGAGCACGTTTGGCTGACCTGTGAACTGCTGGAAGAGCACAAGTCCGAGGCCGATTGTCGTCCTGGTGCGCATGTTATCTTCCCGCCAGAAGAGATGCAGGATGGTATATCTCTTCTTCTCCGGTCCTGTCTCACTGGAAGCCCCTTCTTCAGCACCATCGCTGTAGCTTTGGTCCTCTGTCACTAGTGGAACCCGAGTCACATGCTGTGATGGTAGAACCCATACAGAGGCTAGCTGGCCGAGGCACGGCACAACGGCCAACCCGAACATGTACCTCCATCCGTCCTGCGTCCCGGACAGGATATAGTTGACCGCATAAGCCAGCAAGATCCCCACGGTGATGCCAGCTTCGTACAGGGTGACCATCAGACCTCTGCGGCTTGAGCAGACCATCTCTGACACGAAGATACAGCAGGACATTGACGAGACGCACATGGCGAAGCCCACCAAGAGCCGGCCGACGACCAGCATCATGAAGGAGCTGCTGGAGCCGAGGATCAGGCTGCCTCCGAGGAGGAGAAGATTGCTGAGCAGGATGGAGGTCCTCCTGCTGTGGCGGTCGATCAGCCAACCGCCCACCACGGAAGCAAAGACGGCCCCGATGAGGAGAGCGCTGACCACCGTCTCCTGCTGGACGCAGCTCAGATGGAACCGGGCTTGGAGCTGCATCAGGGCGCCGGAGATTATTCCGAGCTCATAGCCGAACACCAGGCCGCCAAGCGTGGACACGGCAGTGGGAAGAACCAGAACAGGGCAGCCTGGGAAAAGAGAGGTATAGCATCAGAGGTTTCATGTACTTCACCACTCAAAAGTTGGTGGAGTTGCCCTTCAATGACTAAAGTTCAGCACAATCAAGTCATTCATATCCGACTGTCAGGTTGAATGACTTTGTTTTTATAGTATAAATAGCAAAACCACCACAAACTGGATCCAATCCACATTTGAAAGTTCTAATCATAATTTTACAGATAAGTATAGATACTTTTGGCACTCAAATCAGAGTCTTTTGCGTCACTGGCAGCGCAACAAAGTCAAATCCAAATCCAGTTCTAGATCAGGGGTCACTAATAGATGGACCGCGGTCCGGATCTGGACCCAGGCGGTGTCCAATGCGGACCAAAACTGATAAACTATTGATAATGATTTAATTCTGACAGTGTTTATTTTAAGAGGTGGAGCTTTTCTAGTCTTTACGGTATACGGGCTTTATAGCGCAGTGAACTCACAGACCAATCACATGAATGTAAGATCACAGAAGGCTCCTCAGCCAATAAGATCTGTGCAGATTGGGGAGTGCGGCGTGCACACAGGTGAGGTATGAAGTGAGGAGCAGCAGTTGGAGACTAAAGCGAGTCAGAAAGAATAAGGAGCTCTAAAAACAGAAAAGTGAACAGAGAGAACTGAGTGTTTATCAGGAACGGTTCTGGAATGGACCTGCTCGTCTAGTTTTGGAGAACACCACTCTGTACAACCAACATGTTAATCTGTGAAGCTGAGTTAACAAGAAGACACACATTTATTTACTTTCTCTATAAATAAACACTTTAAGATGTTTTTTTTTAAAAGCGTTCTGTTTGTTTAATGTAGCTCTTGTTTTTATTGTAGTAAGTAAAAACATTTATTATTAGTTTATAAATAAATAATTTATTCAGTTCAGCATTTAAACAGTAAATATACTGAAATATACTGAACGGTATGTGTGATGTGTTGGTGTTTCAGTAGCTGATGGTATAAGATGCTGATACTAGACTACTTCAGTAAACAGGATACACCACTGAATCAGAACACACGTTAGAAATGATGATGGTCCGGACCAGCCTGAGGAGATCTCCTCTAACTTCTGATAAATCACTGAAACTCTCCATTATAGAGTCAGAACTGTTCACAGTGGTGGTGAATGGAACCAGACGTCCAGCTCGAAAAGCTCCCTCACAGAAAGCTACCACAGTAAATGGCTACAGATGCATTTTGTGAGTGATGAGATGTTGCTTTTGGCCTTAAAATCCATCCATGGTGGGTTCTGTATAGTAAATCAAATGTCAGTGTAAAATTTGTGGGGTCCATATCGAGACCCCTGGTTCACATCACCACCACTCAGTGAGCAAGTTCATCTACAATGAAGTTTCATCTTTAATCATGAGCTTCTGTGATCCTGAGAATAAATTACCATATAAAACGCCTGTTTGATAGAAGCACACATACAATACAGACACAGCCCACCCCCGTTCTGGAATAAGCCCACCCTGCAGAGCTGACCTCCAAGCCTGGTCGTCTTATAGTGAGCCAGGTGCATCTGACACAGGTGAAAACCCAGTTGGAGCGACTCATCCATACAGGTTGGCTTTAAATCCATGCACTGCATTTATTTAAAAGGGCAATTCCACCAAATTGTCTTCTAGAGAAAGTCTGTTCACAATGGAGGTGAATGGAACCAGATGTCCAGCTCTAAAAGCTCCCTCTCAGAAAGTTCTTACATTAGATGTTGTAAATACACTGCTGTTCTTTATGATGGTTTTGGACAGAATTTGGCTTTAAAATCCACTCATGGTGGGGGGATACATGCAGGGTACTGTGACCCCTCCCCCCAGTATTCCAGGTTTCCCATATTTTACCATCAACATTCATATAGACACGTGTTTACTGACATATATAGTAAATAATATTTGTATATTTGTGTTGTTGACGCGGAGACCACTGGTTACCATCACTACCACATCTCACACCAAACCCACTCTCAATGACTGTTTACGTCTCACACACAGAAATATATAGACATTTTAAAATATTGGTGGATTCCCCCTTCAAGAGCTCCTTATAGTAACACACAAATGGACAGCAGGTTAGTCTGAAGGACTTACCCATTCTGTGTTGTCTTGTTTTCCCTTTAAGGAGCTTCAAAGCAGCTTCATGGTCCAGGAGCACTAACTGCTTCTTCTCAGGGGGCCTGCCAGTCAACCCAGAGGACCAACGGAGACGCCTTGCTGTGTGCAGCTGTGCGGACCCCCAAACTGCTCCGAAGCAGCTTCAGACCCCTTTTAGGGTCGTCACTGCCGCGGCGGCGTCACCATGACAACCGCCTTGTTGATGCTCCTCGTTTGCGATGAGCGCACTCGAGGTTGCCAGACCTGCATCTCCTGATTACCCAGAAATCAGCATCAGCATCAGCAGACCAGCTCGAGTGTGTGCAGATGTTTATCTGCACAGGGTTTAAAGCGCCTCTGGACTCTGTGTACTGAAACGTAGGTGTACCTGTATGGGTTGGAGGTCTGCTTTGCTGAAGCTGGGTGGAAGAAATGGGGGTCTACAGTGCTGTATTGTAGGGTCTGGCAGCTGCCCTGATCATGGACCTGGTCGTGGGTCCACAACGAATCTAGGCCACATATCCAAAAAGTTCCTGGAAAAAAAAAAGTTTCGGCGAAGAAAAGTACAGCCTCCTGCGTTTCAGCTCGTCCGTCACTGTGTCTGACCCCCTGTGTGCCCACTGAGGGGTCTTACAGCCCGACTAGGAAGTTTCAGCTACGTGGCAGAAGATTCCCAAAGATTTGTTTTTGGTTTCCCACCGGACAAGCCGCGCCCTCTCGCGCTACGATTGGCCAGGAATTCACAGTCACGGGCCAATAGCAAGCGAGAACGAACTACTAGCCAATCCTAGCGCGGGAGGGCGGGGCTTGTGTGAATACGGGAGAGGAAAAAGAACAACGCTACTCCCGAAACACAGAATTAAAGAGGAATTTCACTGTTTCCCACAAATTCCATATAATTAAACCATAAATAAGAAAACGAAGTAATTCAAAGTAGTTTGATATAAAAAAAGCTCCCTTCTACAGAGTCAGAACTGTTCGTAGTGGCGGTGAATGGAACCAGACGTCCACCTCTAACAGTTAACAGGAGTTAAAGGGGAAATCCACCCACAAATTTGTGCAAAATTACACAATTAAGAATGCAAAAAAAGTCGATCAGAGTGCTTTGGTGTGAATCTCTCAGCTCTAAAGAAACTTCCTGGGTTTATGAATGGAAAAAGACACTAACAGGAATTTAAGTGAAAGTGCACCAATTTTACGCAAATGTGCCCAAAATTAGATTATTAAGAATGTAAAAAGAAACATTCATAGTTGATTGACATGACGTGCTTCGTTTTGCAGAGTCCCAGTTGTTCACATTGGGGGTGGTGAATGGAACCATGCGTCCACGTCTAATAGTTAACTAGAGTTAAAGGGGAAATACACATCTACATATGTATATACATATACGTAATTAAGAATGTCACTCAGACTCAGAGTGGTTTGGTGTGAAAAATCCAGCTTTGGGGAAAAAAAACCCCTCCCAGGTCAGTACCATTCACAGTGGTGGTGAATGGAACCAGACGTCCACCTCTTAAAGGTCCCTCACAGGAATATAAATACACTATTTAATGTCTGAGACGCTGTTTGATGTTAGTGTTGAGAAGATTTTGGCTGGAGGGATTCATGGCGGAGGGTTACATTCAGAGGCAATCCGTGCCCAAAGAAAATTTGTTTTGAGATATTATCATCAGCTTTCCAAATAAAACTTAAGGTGCGTCCAAAATCGCCTACTTGCCTACTACTCAGTAGTGAAATCAGTAGGCGAGCACGGCATGTACGTCCGACTCGAGTCCAAATCGAGTAGGCATACTCAGTAGACATCGAGTGGTACATGAACGTTACCCGGATGACCTCCTGAATCGGCAGTTTTATGGCACACTGTGTATCCCATGATTCACCTGGAGTCGTGGATGAATTCAGTGTGGAGTAAATAAACGGTGTAAAGCTGAATGTCGGCTGTGTGTATGTAGCTATGACTAGTGAACTGCTGCTACAGAAGTTAGCTCTACTGCTGAGATAAACAATGATTACATTCCTCCCGTTTAGTCTTCTCTGATCTACAGCTCCACACCGTCTGATACATAATCAGACTAAAACCCAAATCAGAGTCACTAAAAGATGAATAGCAGGACTTTTACGGTGGTGGTCTGACGTCTTGCGTCACAGGACGTCTTGCTTGTGTAGCTACTAAAACTCACCTACTGAAATTACCAGTAAATTACTAGTCTACCGCTCGAGCAGTACATACTGACTCTAATCTAGTACCTACTGACTAGTAGACGATTTCAGACACACCTTTATTCTACCCATGACTGTAAAAATCAATAAAATACATGATTAAATGAGGAATGTGTAAAATGAGGCAACCTATTAAATTCATAATAGAAACAAATAGGGGGCAGCATATCACATATCACTGGAACATCTCTTCACATTCAGATCAGAAAAAAAGGTTAGCTGTTAAATTACTTTGTACAAGTGAAATCCTTTTTTTTTAAAAAAAAATCTAACTACTCACACTAGTGCAAACAATTCAGCTAGTAAACAAAAAATAACAAGAACAGCAATAAAACAAAAATCGTAGCTTCTTTATTGTCAAGTATGTGGTCAAGACGACGCGGGACTTTTATTTTGAAAACAGCTGCAGCGGATTCGCTCTCGGCTTGAACTCGGACAGTCATGGCGCACATGGAAGCAGCTGAGGACAGACCTGCAGTATCTCAGTATTTACAAGAGACACTGCTGATTAAACAGGGCGCCGAAGCTCGAGTCTACCGCGGCAGGTTTCTGGGGAAGTCCGCCATCATTAAGGAGAGGTTCCCGAAGCTGTACCGACACCCAGCCCTCGACGAGAAACTGACTCGGCGCAGAACCGCGCAGGAGGTGCGGTCCATCCTGCGCTGCAGGAAAGCGGGTCAGTAGACCGAGTGAGCTGTGACTGCTTTAGTTAGTCAGGTTATTATTAGTCTGTCTCACTCAGTTCTTAGGACACCTGAGCAGAGCTGGGAGTCAACCTGTACAAGGAGTCGATTCTCTGATTCGAAGCATTAGGAATGGAGAGTCGACTTCAAAGCTTTGGATTCAGATTATGGACTTGTTTAAGATATTGTGCGCGTATTATGTTTATATCTAATTTATTAAAACACTTTGACTGCAGCTTGTGTCTAAATCTAAACTACTTTCCATGTTAGACGGCGTGAGAAATGATCTTGTTTAGCTTTTTTGCGATCGAGAGCGTTGCAGAACAGAATTGCCTCTAGGAATCGACTCCTTTAATTGTCAGTGGTTATAACCTGAATCGTCTCAGACAGCTTACACACACACTTCAGAGTGTCGCTAGTTAACAAAATATTTAAAAACTTGCTTTTTTGAATTGCTAATAGGGGTGGGCGATATGGTCCTACAATAATATCATGATATTTCATGCTCTTGGTGATATAATAAAAAAAGAAATATTTCACTACTGCAATAAATTGAAAATTAAGTTGTATTATTGAATACAATATGATATGGCACACCCCTAACTGAGATATTAAAAAATACAAGAATTTACATCAGATTGTAACAGAAGTCAATGATCCAGAATGTGACGTTACTAAATAATGCACTCCAAATATCTCCATATATCCAGGACTGAAGTAAAGTGAATGATACTGAACAGGTAAAATCTGTCTCTAGTAGATACATAATGGGAAATGAGAAAAGTGTGAATTTTTATTTTTCTAAAAACAGTAAAAGTAAGACCCTGGTGTGATAATTAGTGATGGGTGATATTTCAGGGTATAATATCGTTCACTATATTCAAAAATGTTGGTGATATTGTGTACGATACGATATGGCACACCCCTGATTGCTAATAACTTAAAAATGCGGTCCAGGCAACAGCTTAAAGGGAAAATCCACCAATTTTAAAAATCTGAATGATTCAGTCCTTGAGGTGTAAACAAAGGGTGTGAAGAGATTTATTTACTATCAAACCCACCGATTGAACATTATCACAAAACTATAATTACAACATAGAAAAAATCAGACAGTGTATTTGTAACATCTACTGTAATAACCTTCTGTGAGGGAGCCTTTAGAGGTGGACGTGTGGTTCCATTCACGAGCGCTGTGAACATTTCTCACTCTAAAGCGGAGCATTTCACATCAAACACATCAAACCTCTCTGAATGACTCCGTTAACATCTTAACTATTATTGTTTAGGTAGATTTTTTTGTTTAGTGAAGTTTCTCTTCAACTGTTTACCTTCACATGATGTGTAGACTCACAAATACAGTTTAAATAAGTAATATTAAATATTCTTATTAAATAATATACAATAATATAAAATATATTAATAATATTTTTAAATATTATTTAATGTTTTATAATATTAAATAATATAAAACAGTATTAATAGAGTGAGTACATTTTATTAAATTTATTAAACTGTGCTTATACACTTTGTTATTAAATATTAAACAGTATTAATAGAGTAAGTAGAGCTTTTACACTTTATTATTAAATATTAAACAGCATTAATTGAGTAAGTAGTGCTTTTACACTTGATTATTAAATATGAAACAGTATTAATAGAGTAAGTAGTGCTTTTACACTTTATTTTTAAAGATTAAACAGTATTAAAAGAGTAAGTAGTGCTTTTACACTATTATTAAATATTAAACAGTATTAATAGGGGAAGTAGTGCTTTTACACGTTATTATTAATTATTAAACAGTACTAATAGAGTAAGTTGTGCTTTTACACTTTATTATTAAATATTAAACAGTATTAATAGAGTAAGTAGAGCTTTTACACTTTATTATTAAATATTAATCAGTATTAATAGAGTAAGTAGAGCTTTTACACTTTATTATTAAATATTAAACAGTATTAATAGAGTAAGTACAGCTTTTACACTTTATTATTAAATATTAAACAGTATTAATAGGGGAAGTAGTGCTTGTACACGTTATTATTAATTATTAAACAGTACTAATAGAGTAAGTAGTGCTTTTACACTTTATTATTAAATATTAATCAGTATTAATAGAGTAAGTAGAGCTTTTACACTTTATTATTAAATATTAAACAGTATTAATAGGGGAAGTAGTGCTTTTACACTCTATTATTAATGATTAAACAGTACTAATAGAGTAAGTAGTGCTTTTACACTTTATTATTAAATATTAATCAGTATTAATAGAGTAAGTAGAGCTTTTACACTATATTACTAAATATTAAACAGTATTAATAGAGTAAGTAGAGCTTTTACACTTTTTTATTAAATATTAAACAGTATTAATAGAGTAAGTAGTGCTTCTACACTTTATTATGTAAATATTAATCAGTATTAATAGAGTAAGTAGTGCTTTTACACTTTATTATTAAATATTAAACTGTATTAATAGAGTAAGTAGTGCGTCTACACTATTATGTAAATATTAAACAGTTTTAATAGAGTAAGTCGTGTTTCTACACTGTATTACTAAATATTAAACAGTATTAATAGAGTAAGTAGTGCTTTTACACTTTTTTTATTAAATATTAAACAGTATAAATAGAGTAAGTAGTGCTTCTACACTATATTACTAAATATTAAACAGTATTAATAGAGTAAGTAGTGCTTTTACACTTTTTCATTAAATATTACAGTATTAATAGAGTAAGTAGTGCTTTTACACTTTTTTATTAAATATTAAACAGTATTAATAGAGTAAGTAGTGCTTTTACACTTTATTATGTAAATATTAAACAGTTAATAAAGTAAGTAGTGCTTTTACACTTTATGTAAATATTAAACAGTATTAATGGAGTAAGTAGTGCTTTTACACTTTTTATTAAATATTAAACAGTATTAATAAAGTAGTGCTTCTACACTTTATTATGTAAATATTAAACAGTATTAATAGAGTAAGTAGAGCTTTAACACTTTATTATTAAATATTAAACAGTATTAATAGAGTAAGTAATGCTTTTACACTTTATTATTAAATATTAAACAGTATTAATAGAGTAAGTAGCGCTTTTACACTTTATTATTAAATATTAAACTGTATTAATAGAGTAAGTAGTGCTTCTACACTTTTATTAAATATTAAACAGTATTAATAGAGTAAGTAGTGTTTCTACACTATATTACTAAATATTAAACAGTATTAATAGAGTAAGTAGTGCTTTTACACTTTTTTATTAAATATTAAACAGTATTAATAGAGTAAGTAGTGCTTTTACACTTTATTATGTAAATATATAACAGTTAATAAAGTAAGTAGTGCTTTTACACTTTATTATGTAAATATTAAACAGTATTAATGGAGTAAGTAGTGCTTTTACACTTTATTATGTAAATATATAACAGTTAATAAAGTAAGTAGTGCTTTTACACTTTATTATGTAAATATTAAACAGTATTAATGGAGTAAGTAGTGCTTTTACACTTTATTATGTAAATATTAAACAGTATTAATGGAGTAAGTAGTGCTTTTACACTTTATTATGTAAATATTAAACAGTATTAATGGAGTAAGTAGTGCTTTTACACTTTTTTAATGCAATATTAAACAGTATTAGTAGAGTAAGTAGTGCTTTACACTATATTACTAAATATTAAACAGTATTAATAGAGTAAGTAGAGCTTTTATTCTTTATTATTAAATATTAAACGGTATTAATAGAATAAGTAGTGCTTTTAGACTTTGTTATTAAATATTAAACAGTATTAAAAGAGTAAGTAGAGCTTTAACACTTTATTATTAAATATTAAACAGTATTAATAGAGTAAGTAATGCTTTTACACTTTATTATTAAATATTAAACAGTATTAATAGAGTAAGTAGAGCTTTTACACTTTATTATTAAATATTAAACAGTATTAATAGAGTAAGTACAGCTTTTACACTTTATTATTAAATATTAAACAGTATTAATAGGGGAAGTAGTGCTTGTACACGTTATTATTAATTATTAAACAGTACTAATAGAGTAAGTAGTGCTTTTACACTTTATTATTAAATATTAATCAGTATTAATAGAGTAAGTAGAGCTTTTACACTTTATTATTAAATATTAAACAGTATTAATAGGGGAAGTAGTGCTTTTACACTCTATTATTAATGATTAAACAGTACTAATAGAGTAAGTAGTGCTTTTACACTTTATTATTAAATATTAATCAGTATTAATAGAGTAAGTAGAGCTTTTACACTATATTACTAAATATTAAACAGTATTAATAGAGTAAGTAGAGCTTTTACACTTTTTTATTAAATATTAAACAGTATTAATAGAGTAAGTAGTGCTTCTACACTTTATTATGTAAATATTAATCAGTATTAATAGAGTAAGTAGTGCTTTTACACTTTATTATTAAATATTAAACTGTATTAATAGAGTAAGTAGTGCGTCTACACTATTATGTAAATATTAAACAGTTTTAATAGAGTAAGTCGTGTTTCTACACTGTATTACTAAATATTAAACAGTATTAATAGAGTAAGTAGTGCTTTTACACTTTTTTTATTAAATATTAAACAGTATAAATAGAGTAAGTAGTGCTTCTACACTATATTACTAAATATTAAACAGTATTAATAGAGTAAGTAGTGCTTTTACACTTTTTCATTAAATATTACAGTATTAATAGAGTAAGTAGTGCTTTTACACTTTTTTATTAAATATTAAACAGTATTAATAGAGTAAGTAGTGCTTTTACACTTTATTATGTAAATATTAAACAGTTAATAAAGTAAGTAGTGCTTTTACACTTTATGTAAATATTAAACAGTATTAATGGAGTAAGTAGTGCTTTTACACTTTTTATTAAATATTAAACAGTATTAATAAAGTAGTGCTTCTACACTTTATTATGTAAATATTAAACAGTATTAATAGAGTAAGTAGAGCTTTAACACTTTATTATTAAATATTAAACAGTATTAATAGAGTAAGTAATGCTTTTACACTTTATTATTAAATATTAAACAGTATTAATAGAGTAAGTAGCGCTTTTACACTTTATTATTAAATATTAAACTGTATTAATAGAGTAAGTAGTGCTTCTACACTTTTATTAAATATTAAACAGTATTAATAGAGTAAGTAGTGTTTCTACACTATATTACTAAATATTAAACAGTATTAATAGAGTAAGTAGTGCTTTTACACTTTTTTATTAAATATTAAACAGTATTAATAGAGTAAGTAGTGCTTTTACACTTTATTATGTAAATATATAACAGTTAATAAAGTAAGTAGTGCTTTTACACTTTATTATGTAAATATTAAACAGTATTAATGGAGTAAGTAGTGCTTTTACACTTTATTATGTAAATATATAACAGTTAATAAAGTAAGTAGTGCTTTTACACTTTATTATGTAAATATTAAACAGTATTAATGGAGTAAGTAGTGCTTTTACACTTTATTATGTAAATATTAAACAGTATTAATGGAGTAAGTAGTGCTTTTACACTTTATTATGTAAATATTAAACAGTATTAATGGAGTAAGTAGTGCTTTTACACTTTTTTAATGCAATATTAAACAGTATTAGTAGAGTAAGTAGTGCTTTACACTATATTACTAAATATTAAACAGTATTAATAGAGTAAGTAGAGCTTTTATTCTTTATTATTAAATATTAAACGGTATTAATAGAATAAGTAGTGCTTTTAGACTTTGTTATTAAATATTAAACAGTATTAAAAGAGTAAGTAGAGCTTTAACACTTTATTATTAAATATTAAACAGTATTAATAGAGTAAGTAATGCTTTTACACTTTATTATTAAATATTAAACAGTATTAATAGAGTAAGTAGCGCTTTTACACTTTATTATTAAATATTAAACAGTATTAATAGAGTAAGTTGTGTTTTTACACTTTATTATTAAATATTAAACAGTATTAATAGAGTAAGTAGTGCTTTACACTATATTACTAAATATTAAACAGTATTAATAGAGTAAGTAGTGCTTTTACACTTTATTCTTAAATATTAAACAGTATTAATAGAGTAAGTAGAGCTTTACTTACGTCAGTGTGTTTATTTAACCCTTTCCAAGCTTCTCCTAAACAACCCAGTATTATTTACAATTCTCATCTAATACCTGCTTTGACTGCTCAGTACTTCATTAAGCTAAATCAAGATTGCTGCTGAAGGAACTGAATACATTCATAAAATGTCTGGGGCGTCCAGGAGAAATCTGGAACCTAACTTTGTTCTACAAACTGGAGCTCAAGATCTGATCTACTTCTCTCACAATAACATATTCATGTTACTTTGTATTGTATGTATGATTATTTACATCTAATCATATCTTATTGATCAGATAAACACTCAGGGGCCTCAGACTTTTGCACAGTAGTATATAAGCTGGCTAACGAGCTGAACCAGTTCAGAGTGTAATGTTGTTGTTGTTATTTAGGTATCCACACGCCAGTCGTTTACTTTGTTGACTACACCACCAACTGCATTTTCCTCGAGGAGATCACGGACTCGGTCACTGTGAGGGAGCACATTGCATCAGCTCAGGCAGCCGGACAGAGCATGGAAGTCCTCCACGGCCTGGCCGACAAGGTTGGACAGATCCTGGCCAAGATGCACGACGAAGATGTAGTCCATGGAGACCTCACCACCTCCAACATGCTGCTGGTAAAAGAAGGCGACGGCAGGGATGGCAAACTGGTCCTTATCGACTTTGGCCTGAGTTACATCTCTGCTCTGCCTGAGGACAAAGGAGTGGACATGTATGTGTTGGAGAAGGCCTTCCTGAGCACCCACCCCAACACTGAGGCTCTGTTCGAAAGACTCCTGAAGAGTTACATCGCCTCATCCAAGAAGGCCCCGGCGGTCATTAAAAAACTGGACGAAGTTAGACTGAGAGGGAGGAAGAGATCTATGGTGGGATGAGAGAAATCCACGTGAACATCAGTAATTCATGCTGTTTTCATTGAATTAGCAGTGATATCATCTTCGAGTGGCTCACATGTTTGTTTTTGTAAATAAAGATGTTTCTGGACGTGGACTGTGGATGTGATCTTTGATCTAGACCATGTAGGATGTGGGGAGGGGTCTCGGTCAGCACTTCAGGACTACAGTATTTGTTTAGCTGAAAGCTCGGTAGCTTTATTTATTCAGTATGTATATTGTTCTTTGATGTTCTACATAGAAGGTTTGTGTATCTTTGGTGTAACGAATCCGACTCAGACATGACATTTCGATCCACATGCAAGGCTTTATTAACTCAAACCAGGTTATGAAATGTGAACACAAAGCGCAGAGCTGGGCCCACGGAGGGGACAGTCCCGGGAGACCAGGTGAACTGGAGTCTAAGGCAGCCTGGGGAAGCGGCTACTGGAGCAGGTGAATTGATAGGTGTTGGCATAGCCGCTGATGGTAGCCCAGAGCCTTGAGGACCCCAGTAGTGGTTCTCCCGTCTGAGCAGTGGAATACTGAGTAGCTCGAGTGCTGGAGAGAAAACAAGGAACTAGGCCCTGTCAAACAAAATAGAGGTTAGTCCTTGCGTCAGTTCAGAGCCCACCAGTAGAGGACCCCTGTGGGGTTTTACACCAATTCCTCTGTTCCCAGGAGGAGCGTAAGAACACAGTTTCACTAACTTCAAAAGTCACTTGAGGACCGGCGGGAGCTGGGGGGGAAAGCTCGCTTTAGGGAGCGAGCCCAAACACAGTGTCCGTTGGCCATACCAACCTCACAGCGTGGAGGCCCATGGAGTAGAGACAAAAGGAGGTCTGCAGTGCATCCCAAGCAGGTCGGCGAGTCCGCAGGTCTCAAGGGCTCCAGGGAGAACGGCAGGACCCCGCTGTGGATACAAGAGGTTAGTCTGGACCTACAGGGAAGCTCATCAGACACTGGCCTGTGACCACGGGTTGGGTAAGGAGTTGTCACAAACATCTATTACGTACATACAATTACAGTGCATGGAGAGACTATATACACCTGCTAATGAGTTACAGGTGTATTGGTGATCGTCATAAAGGGGTGTATGTGTGTGAGGGGGTGCTTACATATGGTCACCGAAAGGCGGTTCTATACACCAATTTATTCTCTATGATTTGGTCCTAATAGGGAACAAGCTGCTTTTTCTGTTGAGCTCATTAATATTTTAGATGAGCTCTGCTCTGATTGGCTGGTTTACAGCGGCGATGATCACACAAAAGCAACATAGACCAAATAAAATGAACCTCTGTGTAAATAAGCTCCGCCCCCATACTATTTAGTTAGCTATAATACACAGTTTATTATGTATTCAAGGTATTCTCTAAACCCACTCATCCATGAGGAAGACCCTCTTAACTGGTTGGAAGAGCTGACCAAGACTTCCAAGTACTACGCTGGACCCTAATTCTCCAGACTTGAATCCAACTGAGCATCTGTGGGACCACCTGGATGGTGGTGTTGGCTCTATGGATCCTCCTCCACGCTCCCTCCAGCAGCTGTGGGATGCACTGCAGTCAGCATGATACCTCCAGATACCTGTGACCACCTACCAGGACCTTTTCCTAATGGGATGTAAAGGAAACTAGTGATCTTTAATGGTAACCATTAGGAATGTTCACGTCAGCTCACACTTACAGACCAGGAACTCTGTAAGTGAACTGTAGTTGAAAGCTAAGGAGTGGAGTGTGTTGAGGAGCAGTGTGGAATGGACTTTGACCACACAGGAAGTGCCAGGAATTTCTCCCGTTTGTCTCCAACATGGCCCGCACTGCTCTGACGCTCCAGCTACCATGTGCTCTCACGATCCTGGTGCATTTCAGCTTCATGCACTTCCATCATGCAGGTATGAGATTCCTCTGTGTTCAGCAGGTACAGCTGCGTTAGTTGTTTTGTTGCAGTGGAAAGCGTGCAGGCCGAGCAGATCTGAGAACAGAGTGTAAACAAATGTAAAGGCCCAAAATGCTGGTTCCCTGAAGAGGCTTAGACGTTTCTTTGAGGGACCACTTTTGTGTGAAGAACCTTTTCTACACTCACGCAGTGCAGAAGTTCTTTAGAAGTTTAAGATCAGGCAACTCGACCACCATTTCTCCGCTGTTTGCATGAACTTGATCTGCATTTGAACATGACGGCTGCTGTTTATATCCTATTTTATGATGAATGGACCAATAGAAATGCTCCACTTGTTATAAAACCTTGTTACATTAACATACACTGAAAGTAAAGAAAGTTTTTGGCCTGTTACAATTTTGTGGCATGTAAAAGTAAAAAAAGCACCCTGTTTTTGTTACTGTGAATAGCTGAGAGAGTTAAAGATGACCTGATGTCCAAGAGGCATTTGGTTTAAGATCTGAATCTTTATATATATATATATATATATATATATATATATATATATATATATATATATATATATGTGTGTGTGTGTGTGTGTGTGTGTGTGTGTGTGTGTGTGTGTGTGTGAGGGTGGCCCCCCACAGTTCTCCCCATGCTTTAGTAGGTTTCCTCCGGGTACTCCAGTTTCCTCCCACTGTCCAAACACATGCAGGATTGCTCACTCTAATTTGCCTGTAGGTTTAAGGTGGGGCCTGAGTGTGTGTTCGCCATGCAATGCATCCAGGACAGGTAGTCCCACCCCTTTGACCAATACCAAAATACCACTGGCCTGGCAACACCTTAGCAACCATGTGATATAGCAAAGTGACTGCTTGGCAACCACCTAGGATAGCATATCAACCGCTTAGCAACCACTTTAATGACCACCTGGGTGACCTCTCCATGTGTATCAGATGATTTTAAAGAATTAAAATGTTTGTATTAAAGTCTATTTTTGTATAGAGGCTTATTTTACATATAGTTCTATTATCAGCAATTCTCAGTCCTCTGTCTAAATCTCCTGGTACGGCCGCCAATCCAAGTTAAGGATGTTATTGGGCTAATTGGTTGTTAGGACACTCTTACTCAATTGTGATGCACAGCTGAAAAACAGTATCTGAAGCATCAGCAGTTGATGGCTTGCTGACCGACTCAAAATGACCAGAAAGAAACAACTTTCTTTAGAGACCCGTCAGTCCATTGTTGTGTTAAGGAAGAAGATACTCCATTGAACACAAGAACATTTCACTGTGATCCCAAACTTTTGAGCAGTAGTGTATATATATATACTCATTGGTCATTGAGGAATTCTGAAAACTGAACTGCATGACTTCTGGTCTGGTTCTGCTCCTAGACGCTGCTCTGCACAGCTCTGTGGAGACACAGCATGGCTTGGTCGGCACAGTCGTGACTCTGGGCTGCAGTTACTCTCCTCCCAGCGCCAACGTGGAACACATCGACGTGTGGTGGAAAGTGTCCCGGGACGGGGTCACTGAGACCCTATTCGCCAGTCAAAACAACTTTATCACCAAACACACTGAAGGATTCACCGTGAACAAGGACCAGCTTCTGAAAGGAAACGCGTCTCTCACTCTGGAGAACACAACAGTCAGCCACGAGGGGGTGTACTCCTGCGGGGTCATCATACAGCCTGACCAGTACGATCGGACCGTCCACCTCAAACTCTCAGGTGAGCTGCTGTGTTAATTACACCTGAAGATATGACTGTATCTCCTACATCTGGATTTCCAATGTCATATGACTAAAAACAATGTATACTGTAGGAATTCCAAGAATTCATTAGAGTTACCCTTTAAAGGTACAATAACAAATACAGCTGAT
Organism: Megaleporinus macrocephalus; assembly: GCA_021613375.1. Taxonomy (NCBI): domain Eukaryota; kingdom Metazoa; phylum Chordata; class Actinopteri; order Characiformes; family Anostomidae; genus Megaleporinus; species Megaleporinus macrocephalus. Next base: position 5,994,563 of record CM038714.1, on the reverse strand, counting down.
TTCAGCCTGTATGTCTCGTCCTTACCTGTGTTCTTGCTCCGTGCAGCTCGGCCGCTGGTCTCTCTGCCTGAATCAGTCACAGTAATGACCGGAGAGGAGAAAACCTTACGGTGTGACATCACAAAGTTCTACCCAGAGCAGCTGAAGGTGACGTGGGAGAGCGATGGTGGGGGGGAGTCGGCCCAGTGGGATGTGTGCACTGGAGTTCCGGTTCCTAACGGTGATGGCACGTTCAGCGTCAGCAGCCGCATCACTGTGAAAGAAGAGAGGCTAAAGAGTGATGTCACCATGTACGCGTGTCGCATCGAGCACAGGTCGTTCTCTGAGCTGTATCACAGGAACGTCACCGTGAGAGTTCGAGGTAAGCAGCTGTGAGTCTCAGTCAGAGGATCCTTTACAGGTAACATAGAGCAGCGGAGCAACAGGACAAACAGTTAAATAGCCCATATCACAGGGAGGTAGCCCCACCCCCTCTGACCAATACCAAAGTAGCCCCACCCCCTCTGACCAATACCAAAGTAGCCCCACCCCCTCTGACCAATACCAAAGTAGCCCTGCCCCCTCCGTCCAATACCAAAGTAGCCCCGCCCCCTCTGACCAATACCAAAGTAGCCCCACCCCCTCTGACCAATACCAAAGCTGCCCTGCCCCCTCCGACCAATACCAATGTAGCCCCGCCCCCTCTGACCAATACCAAAGTAGCCCTGCCCCCTCTGACCAATACCAAAGTAGCCCTTCCCCCTCCGACCAATACCAAAGTAGCCCTTCCCCCTCTGACCAATACCAAAGTAGCCCTGCCCCCTCTGACCAATAACAAAGTAGCCCTGCCCCCTCCGACCAATACCAAAGTAGCCCCGCCCCCTCTGACCAATACCAAAGTAGCCCTGCCCCCTCCGACCAATACCAAAGTAGCCCCGCCCCCTCTGACCAATACCAAAGTAGCCCCACCCCCTCTGACCAATACCAAAGTAGCCCTGCCCCCTCTGACCAATACCAAAGTAGCCCTGCCCCCTCGGACCAATACCAAAGTAGCCCCACCCCTCTGACCAACACCAAAGTAGCCCTGCCCCCTCTGACCAATACCAAAGTAGCCCTGCCCCCTCTGACCAATACCAAAGTAGCCCCGCCCCCTCTGACCAATACCAAAGTAGCCCTGCCCCCTCCGACCAATACCAAAGTAGCCCTGCCCCCTCCGACCAATACCAAAGTAGCCCTGCCCCCTCTGACCAATACCAAAATACCACTGAGCAACACCTTATCAACCACATGAAATAGCATGGTAACAACTTCGCAACCACCTAGGATAGCATATCAACAGCTTAGCAAACATTTGGGATGACATAGAAACACTTTAGTGACCACCTGGGATACAACAGCAACAGCCTGGCAACCACCTGGAATAAAAGAGCATTGGCCTAACAACATCTTAGAAACCACCTGAGATACCATATCAACTGCCTAGCAACACCTTTAACCAATTGGGATGCCACAGAAACAGCCTAGCAACAGCTGTGGAATGAAGTAGTATTAGCGTTATGGCTGGGCGATATGGGAAAAAATCTTATCACGATAATTTTTTTCATATCAGTCGATATCGATATATATCACGATATAAATCAAATCACTATTTCCTTTTTACTTTAGTGAGATAGGAAGATATCAAAATTTTCTTAAATTGCTTTTTATTTTCAGACAAATAGACAAATGTACTGTAGAACATTACACAACTGTATTAACCACACACACACACACACACACACACATATATATATATATATATATATATATATATATATATATATATGTGTGTGTGTGTGTGTGTGTATGTATGTGTGTGTGTGTTTGTGTGTGTGTGTGTAATACAGTTGTGTTATGTTGTGTATATGGGGCAGTATTAGTATGAACAGTATTCACACACAGACACTAGCGGTGAGTCGACTCTCTATCGGCTCAAATGGTGAGTTCGTTTAGCGATTCTGTTTTGGTAGAAAATATAGTTTCCCTGCTCGGGTTTTTTGATTATAAAGTCAACTTTGTCTCAGTGTTCTCACTCGAACTCATACAGTATATATATTTATGTTTATCGATTACCAAATTACGTCGATTAGCATAACGTGCGTCGATGCGTCGCTAAGGTGGCCGCGTCTACTGAAAGCATGGATTTATCCGGAGCGCGAGCTGCAGCTACAAACAATCTCTCACGTTCATCTAACGTTGTGGGAGTGTTTCACACAGAAACACAACAGTGTGGTGCTCTGTCAGCTCTGCAGTGGAGATGATCACAACAGTACAACTGCTATACACGAGACCTTGAAGATCAAACACCCCGTAGAGCTTCATCAACACAGCAGCAGGACAGCACCTGTTTACCTGTTTATCTTATCTTAGCTCATTATTTTAAGATTATTAACACGTGTAACATGTTTCTTTCAGTAGTAGTTAATGTTTCTCCTATTTTCTCTTGTTTTATTCTCTCTGCTCGACTGTAGTGTCTGCAGTAACGTATTACTAGCGCGTGGGTTAAGCTGCCGCTACGTCTACACTCTGTGCTGTGAGCTTCAACCAAACACGAAATAACTGGAACTCTAGTTCAGCCACCTGATTGGTTGGGGGCGGCGCTATTCTCATTCTCATTGGCTGTTCGTGTTGTCTCTCTAAACACGGATGGAACTTCATTCTATCGACTTTCTATCGACTACGTCTTAAAGTTCTATTGAGGAAATGTTGTTTCGCGATAATTATCGTTATCGTTTTATCGCCCAGCCCTAATTGGCGTAGCAACAGCGTGCAGGATTAATTAGCATTAGACTAGCCACATCTTAGAAAAAACTTGGGATACCATGACAATACCTTAGTAACCACCTACAATACATTAGCAACACTTTAGCCAACATCTGGGATACCACAACAACAGCCTAGCAATACCTTAACACCCACCTGGGATACCTCAACAAGTTTTTAAAAGCAGTGAAAGTTTTTCTCTGTTTTTCTTCTTCAGTGTTATTATCTGTGTCTCTGGAGCGAACGTGTTTCCTTTCCGTCTGTTTACGATATTTTCCAGGTCCGGATCAGAACTACAGCACGTCAGCTCTAATCGCCGGAACAGTCGTATCCACTGTCCTTTTCACGGTTTTGGCTGTCGGAGCTGCACTGATGGTTTACAGGCACTTCAGTGCTGGTACAGTTAATATTCATATTTACGTTATTTGTATTTTTATCTTCATGTTTTAAAAGTGTCTGTTAAATTTAGCTGGTTATATGGTTAGTATAGTGGGTTACACTGCTGCTGTCCATACTAGAGACTGGAATTCAATTCCCTACCTGTAACCACCTTACACTATACTAGTAGGAGTCATTGGGTAAGACTCCTAACACTACCTGTAAACTGTAACACTACCTTCACCTACCTGTGTACAGGTAAACTGTAACACTATCTTCACCTACCTGTGTACAGGTAAACTGAAACACTACCTTCACCTACCTGTGTACAGGTAAACTGTAACACTACCTTCACCTACCTGTGTACAGGTAAACTGAAACACTACCTTCACCTACCTGTATACAGGTAAACTGAAACACTACCTTCACCTACCTGTGTACAGGTAAACTGTAACACTACCTTCACCTACCTGTGTACAGGTAAACTGTAACACTACCTTCACCTACCTGTGTACAGGTAAACTGAAACACTACCTTCACCTACCTGTGTACATGTAAACTGTAACACTACCTTTCACCTACCTGTGTACAGGTAAACTGTAACACTACCTTCACCTACCTGTGTACATGTAAACTGTAACACTACCTTCACCTACCTGTGAACAGGTAAACTGTAACACTACCTTCACCTACCTGTGTACAGGTAAACTGAAACACTACCTTCACCTACCTGTGTACAGGTAAACTGTAACACTACCTTCACCTACCTGTGTACAGGTAAACTGTAACACTACCTTTCACCTACCTGTGTACAGGTAAACTGAAACACTACCTTCACCTACCTGTGTACATGTAAACTGTAACACTACTTTCACCTACCTGTGAACAGGTAAACTGTAACACTACCTTCACCTACCTGTGTACAGGTAAACTGAAACACTACCTTCACCTACCTGAGTACAGGTAAACTGTAACACTACCTTCACCTACCTGTGTACAGGTAAACTGAAACACTACCTTCACCTACCTGTGTACAGGTAAACTGAAACACTACCTTCACCTACCTGTGTACAGGTAAACTGAAACACTACCTTCACCTACCTGTGTACAGATAAACTGTAACACTGCCTTCACCTACCTGTGTACAGGTAAACTGAAATACTACCTTCACCTACCTGTGTACAGGTAAACTGTAACACTACCTTCACCTACCTGTGTACAGGTAAACTGAAACACTACCTTCACCTACCTGTGTACAGATAAACTGTAACACTGCCTTCACCTACCTGTGTACAGGTAAACTGAAATACTACCTTCACCTACCTGTGTACAGGTAAACTGAAACACTACCTTCACCTACCTGTGTACAGGTAAACTGTAACACTACCTTCACCTACCTGTGTAGAGGTAAACTGTAACACTACCTTTCACCTACCTGTGTACAGGTAAACTGAAACACTACCTTCACCTACCTGTGTACATGTAAACTGTAACACTACCTTCACCTACCTGTGAACAGGTAAACTGTAACACTACCTTCACCTACCTGTGTACAGGTAAACTGAAACACTACCTTCACCTACCTGAGTACAGGTAAACTGTAACACTACCTTCACCTACCTGTGTACAGGTAAACTGTAACACTACCTTCACCTACCTGTGTACAGGTAAACTGAAACACTACCTTCACCTACCTGTGTACAGGTAAACTGAAACACTACCTTCACCTACCTGTGTACAGATAAACTGTAACACTGCCTTCACCTACCTGTGTACAGGTAAACTGAAATACTACCTTCACCTACCTGTGTACAGGTAAACTGAAACACTACCTTCACCTACCTGTGTACAGGTAAACTGAAACACTACCTTCACCTACCTGAGTACAGGTAAACTGTAACACTAACTTCACCTACCTGTGTACAGGTAAACTGAAACACTACCTTCACCTACCTGAGTACAGGTAAACTGAAACACTACCTTCACCTACCTGTGTACAGGTAAACTGTAACACTACCTTCACCTACCTGTGTACAGGTAAACTGTAACACTACCTTCACCTACCTGTGTACAGGTAAACTGAAACACTACCTTCACCTACCTGTGTACATGTAAACTGTAACACTAACTTCACCTACCTGTGTACAGGTAAACTGTAACACTACCTTCACCTACCTGTGTACAGGTAAACTGAAACACTACCTTCACCTACCTGTGTACAGGTAAACTGTAACACTACCTTCACCTACCTGTGTACAGGTAAACTGAAACACTACCTTCACCTACCTGTGTATAGGTAAACTGTAACACTACCTTCATCTACCTGTGTACAGGTAAACTGTAACACTACCTTCACCTACCTGTGTACAGGTAAACTGAAACACTACCTTCACCTACCTGTGTACAGGTAAACTGTAACACTAACTTCACCTACCTGTGAACAGGTAAACTGTAACACTACCTTCACCTACCTGTGTACAGGTAAACTGAAACACTACCTTCACCTACCTGTGTACATGTAAACTGTAACACTAACTTCACCTACCTGTGAACAGGTAAACTGTAACACTACCTTCACCTACCTGTGTACAGGTAAACTGAAACACTACCTTCACCTACCTGTGTACAGGTAAACTGAAACACTACCTTCACCTACCTGTGTACAGGTAAACTGAAACACTACCTTCACCTACCTGAGTACAGGTAAACTGTAACACTAACTTCACCTACCTGTGTACAGGTAAACTGAAACACTACCTTCACCTACCTGTGTAGAGGTAAACTGAAACACTACCTTCATCTACCTGTGTACAGGTAAACTGTAACACTACCTTCACCTACCTGTGTACAGGTAAACTGTAACACTACCTTCACCTACCTGTGTACAGGTAAACTGAAACACTACCTTCACCTACCTGTGTACAGATAAACTGTAACACTACCTTCACCTACCTGTGTACAGATAAACTGTAACACTACCTTCACCTACCTGTATACAGATAAACTGAAACACTACCTTCACCTACCTGTGTACAGATAAACTGTACCACTACCTTCACCTACCTGTGTAGAGGTAAACTGTAGATCTCTGTGGATCAGAGTGTCTGATTACTGTATGTGGTGGAAGGTGAGTGGAGGTATGGTTTGTGTTTGCAGTGTCTCTCTCGGTGTCTGATATAATCAAACCTGATGTTATTTATGCGAGAACGCCGACTAAACTCAGCTGCACTGTCAGAGGAGTTCAATCCAAACACCTGAAAGTCCAGTGGTACAAAGTCCCATCCTGTGACAGTGGAGCAGCTGGAATCACCGAGAGTGATTCCTTAATTGGAACGGAAAACCTGCAGGATCTAATGGAGCTGCAGTCCGAGCAGGGAGTCCACACTTCCACCGTCTCCCTGAAACTGACTGTAGATGACGACAACAGAGGACTGCGCTGTGTAGTTCACTACAGCAACAGGACCATCATCAAAAACACAACAGTCAGGGTTAAAGGTTTGTATACTTCATCCTGAAGTCTCATAAATTCTCTACAGTCGGTGTGTTTATAACACGGATCTATCTCCTCACAGTCCAGCCAGACCTTCTGCAGATATCTAGCCACCCTCAGATACCCAGACTCGGCCAGCCTCTGGTGCTGTGCTGTCGGATTGAGAGGTTTTACCCAGAAGATATTCGGCTGGAGTGGCACAGGCAGGGCAACGAGCTGCTCCAGCCCGGAACCCAGTTCGGTCCATTCTCTGACCAGGAGAAGCTGTTCAGCCTGTGGAGCAAAAGCGAGCTGACTGTGACCAGTGTGGACGTTGGAACAGTTTGGACTTGCAGAGTGTATCACAGCAGCTTCCCTGCTCCGTTCTACAAGGACGTTCCGTATCACATCAGCACAGACGGTGAGTCAGTCAGGAGTCTGTTTATACCATACAACAACTATAACCTCTCACAGGACAAGTCCACCAAACAGAATTCCTGTATAATTCATACTGCATAAGTCATACTGCAAAAATTCCTAATGTGGTGAATATATCTTATATCTTCTGTTATGAGCTTGTTATAAATACAACCCTAATTTTAAAAAAGTTGGGACACTATGTAAAATGTTACACTAACAGGAGATATTAAATATATATAATCTAAATAGACCATTCAATATATCTGATCAGTTAATGATTCTGCAAGTTTTAAATGAAACTCTATTTTAGTGAAAGTGTCTCGTTTCACTGGCAGATACATTTGTTTATTTATTCAAAATAAAAAATAGAAATAGGTTTAATACTTTTGCAATAATCTCATATTTAAATATGTTTAAGATAGTGATGCTAATCGGAAACAGAAACCAGCAGAAATTTATCAGCAGAATCTTATCAACCACCTGGGAGATAATAACAGTTTAGCATCCATGTGGGACACCATAACAGTGGCACAGCAACAGTTTAGCAACCTTCTGGGATACCATAGCAACAATGCAGCAGAAACCTAGCAGCTGCCTGGGACACCATAGTAACACATAAGCCACTACCTGCTATAATATAGCGACAGTGCTGCAGACTCATAGCAAACACCTGCAATAGCATAGCAACCATGTAGCAGAATTTTAGCAGCTACTTAGAATACCATAGCAACACATATTATTCATCACCTTGGCTATCATGGCAACACATTAGCCATCACATGCAATATCATAGCAACAATGTAGCAGAATTTTAGCAGCTACTTAGAATACCATAGCAACACATTAGCCATCACCTTGGCTATCATAGCAACACATTAGCTACCCCCTGCAATATCATAGCAACAGCTTAACAACATCTTAGCAACCACCTGGGACACCACAACAGCAGCCAGTCAGGGAACTCTCTTCTTTTTCCTGCAGGTCGACCTCCAAATGTGGCGTTTATTAAATGCGACCCAGCGCAGCCTCAGCTAGGAACCGAGTGCACGCTGAACCTGTGTGTGAAGGACTTCTGTCCGGATCCCGTCTCCGTGTCCTGGTTTCGGGATGGAGAGAAGATCTCTGACGGCACCTTCCATTCTCCGGCCAGTCTCAATGTGAACGGCCTTTATTCCATGTGGACCTTTCTCAGACTGACCCCCTCCGAACAGGACCTCGGGTCAGTGTTCAGGTGTGTGGTGGAGCACAGCGCTCAGATGGAACCGGAGGAACGACACTTCACACTCACACAGCTGATTAGAGTGTGAGATCAAAGCCCTGCTGTCGCTTAGGAACAGGGAGATGGGCAGACGTTCAGAGAACTTTCCAGAGGAACAGCGTCTGTTTGTAACTCTCAGTGAAACTTACTCATACAGTGGAATGAACATTCTCTGTATACTATGTTGCCCTGTTCTTTAATGATCAGGACCCCCACAGGACCACCACAGAGCAGATGCTATTAGACTGTAGTTCACCTGATTCTCTGTATACTATGTTACTCTGTTCTTTAATGATCAGGACCCCCACAGGACCACCACAGAGCAGATGCTATTAGACTGTAGTTCACCTGATTCTCTGTATACTATGTTACTCTGTTCTTTAATGATCAGGACCCCCACAGGACCACCACAGAGCAGATGCTATTAGACTGTAGTTCACCTGATTCTCTGTATACTATGTTACTCTGTTCTTTAATGATCAGGACCCCCACAGGACCACCACAGAGCAGATGCTATTAGACTGTAGTTCACCTGATTCTCTGTATACTATGTTACTCTGTTCTTTAATGATCAGGACCCCCACAGGACCACCACAGAGCAGATACAATTAGACTGTAGTTCATCTGATTCTCTGTACACTTTATTACTCTATTCTTTAATGATCAGGACCCCCACAGGACCCCCACAGAGCAGGTATTATTAGGGTGGTGGTATCTGCAGTGACACTGATGTGGTGGTGTATTAGTGTGTTCTGCTGGTGTGAGTGGATCAGACACAGTAGTGCTGCTGCATCTTCACTCACTGACCACTGTATCAGCTCCACTGACCATACAGCTCCACCTACAGACTGTAGTTCATCTGATTCTCTGTATACTTTATTACTCTGTTCTTTAATGATCAGGACCCCCACAGGACCATCACAGAACAGCTACCATGAGGGTGGTGGATCATTCCAGAGATGGGGGGGCTTTGCACTCTTATAGCCCACACCTGGCACTGGACATAGTGACCTCAGGCTCATGTGCAGCTGCTCCAGAGCGCCCGGCTCTATTGGTCAATGCTTTTCTATGGATATCACAAAAGCAGTGCAAACAGCAGCATCAGCAGTGGCTGCACCTGTAATTAGTTCCAGTTATTAGAAGTTAATGTTATTAATCAACAAGTAATAAGAGTGAATAACATGTCTGAGGGGCGTTTCTGTTTTGTGCTTTTATTGTATGTACAATCACGAAGAGTAAAAAGCAAAGAATAAAAAAAACAGGATCTTTGGCAGCAGCTGAGAACACAAACCTCCTCACAAACATTTTATAAAACAAACCACGTTCACAAGTTAACGTATCGTCGCCGTCCAGAGAAAAACATGCATCTCAATTTTTGTTGATTTTCATTTTTCTGCATCATTTGTACACGACAGCTGCTGTTTAACATTGTGTGAGAATTTCATGATGGACCAACCAATAGAAATAATCCAAAATCACTTGGGAGGGTTAAATCTGGTTCCCTTGACTTACATTGAATGTTAAGACACATGGTATTATTTTGAAAATGCTTGTTTTTAATTGGACAGCGACGCTATAAGGCTTTGGTTGAGACGTTATCCACACGGGACGACTTAATCAATGCATTATTATATGTATAATCAAACCACTACACACTACACTACAAACAAATGAGCAAAACACAAACAAGGAGTCATGGCTTGCACGACTGCGCATCTAGATCAGTGATGAAAATGGTGGTTATCCTAATCGTGTGAAATTAACTACAGTACTAAGTGTGAACTGGACTTTGTTTGGTCAGTGGACGTTATTTAAATGTAACAGACAGATGAAGCGCCTGCGCATGATTCTCACATGCAATGAAGGTAGAAAATGTTATTTAACGTATTCATGCTAGTTTCCATGACAACACTGGGGCGGCCATATTTGTTTACTTTCTGTTAGAACGTCCGGTGCAACCGCAGATACGTTAATACTAATTACAAGTAAAACAACAACAAACATATAAAATGACTAGAATAACATGTTCAGTTAGAGGGAGTCAGTAATTGGAAGAAGAGGAAAACTTGGCTTGAGTTACAAACAGAGTGTTGTAAAGCCGCCTTCTAAAGAAGACCACCTGTGTTTCTGACTGAAGCTCTAAATTTAAAACCTCCACCCAAACCTCCGTATGTCTGCTCTTACCATTCTGTGGAGGAGAACCAGCACCAGAAGCAGACGTGTCGGGTGCTGGTAAATCTATCAGTTCAGTAACTGTTTTCTGATCAGTGTTCACCGCGCTAGGCTATCTGGACTGTAACTAACACCCACGCAGAGTGGCTCGGGCAGCTGGCTGGACTTGGGTTTAACCGGCTTTCAGAAATATAAACTCACCGTCTGTGTGTAGGAGGACACGCCCACCTTCCCACTGTGCAGGTACTGATACGCTTCAGTACTTTTATAGTTTTTCATTACTGAACCGTCTACACCTTCCGAGAGTACAGAGTAATTAAACATGTCTCCATAAGTAACCTCAGACCACCTTCTCATATCACCCACCCACTGTTATTAACCTCAGACCACCTTCTCATATCATCACCCACTGTGTTATTAACCTCAGACCACTTTCTCATATCACCCACCCACTGTGTTATTAACCTCAGACCACCTTCTCATATCACCCACCCACTGTTATTAACCTCAGACCACCTTCTCATATCATCCACCCACTGTGTTATTAACCTCAGACCACCTTCTCATATCACCCACTGTGTTATTAACCTCAGACCACCTTCTCATATCACCCACCCACTGTGTTAGTAACCTCAGACCACCTTCTCATATCACCCACCCACTGTTATTAACCTCAGACCACCTTCTCATATCATCCACCCACTGTGTTATTAACCTCAGACCACCTTCTCATATCACCCACTGTGTTATTAACCTCAGACCACCTTCTCATATCACCCACCCACTGTTATTAACCTCAGACCACCTTCTCATATCATCCACCCACTGTGTTATTAACCTCGGATGAGACAGTGTTGTCCCATTAGAACTTCTTACTGTCTCTCTGGTCTCCTCCCATGTAACTGTATTCATTTTGGTTAGCTGAGCTGAAGTCCTAACACAAAGGCGGAACAAACACACGCTTGAAAGTGGGTGTGGCCAAATACGGTAAATATTAAGCTGAAAATGTACAACAGTGGTCAATTAGCACTGGCCCAGACAAACGCAGGAGCCGTTCAGGATTACTGTCATTATTCTTGTTTTAGCATTAATATTTTAGTGCAAATCAGAAGCACAGATGCATGAGAGTGTGCAGAGATGGTGCTGTTCTGCACATAAATGACGCAGTGCTGTGTGCAAAGTGCTACAAATGTACAGTATTAGTGCTACAAGACTATTCAGTACAAATATAAAAATTTACTAAACATTTACTAAGAAATTTCTTTTATTGCTAATAAAGGCAGCATAGTTGTTTAAACAGTCAGTTCTACCCTCTTACAAATAATGGTGTTCTCTGGGTTCTGCGGAGTTCCACCTGGAGCAGTGTGAATGGAAATTCCCATTCTCATTGCCTTTGTGGCCTGGCAATCGGCTTAAACTTAACAGTTGTTTCCAGTAATCAGATATTTACTGTTGGGTGGAATGTTGAGCTGTTAAAGAGCAATTAATTCTGAAAGTGGACGTGTCAGAACTCCCAGGAACCTCTGAGAAACCATTATTTTTAAGAGCTTTTCAGTGTAAAGAACCTTAGATGTGCTCATCTTTCTGCTGTAAAGGCTCCAGAGATGAACGTTGTGAGGTTGAAGAGAAAACCTCTACGTGAAGTCCCTGTTTGTGAGTATGATTGGAGCGATCAGTGTCCAGATGTACAGGCTGAGACAGACCCAGCTGGAGGAGATTTTCACCCAGACCGCCGGCCACTTGCTGCCCATGTCACTGTAGTCGGCGTCAGGACTGTAATAAAAACAAGGTGCAGTAATGAGACCGACAGGCAGGTTTATTTCACAGTAAGAATAATAGTGCTGTTACTGTTGATTATATTAACAATCATGTGATCAAGTCTCTTATTTTTATTTTTATATATTTTTATGCACTCTGGGATATTATTATATTAATTACATTATTTGTTTTCCGACAGGAAGCTTTTATTTACTCAGTAAAACACTTCATTATTAAAATATTTAAACAGTATTAATAGAGTAAGTAGTGCTTTTCCATACGTCAGTGTGTTTATTTAACCCTTTCCAATCTTCTCCTAAACAACCCAGTATTATTTCCAGTTCTCATCTAATACCTGCTTTGACTGCTCAGTACTTCATTAAGATTCCTACTGAAGAACTGAATACATTCATACAATGTCTGGGGCGTCCAGGAGAAATTTCAGGATATGATCTAGATATGATGTACTTATTATTAAGATATTAAAGCTACTTTTTACTAAATGTATGCTTATTTACATCTGTTATTTACACCTAACTTTGTTCTTCAAACTGGAGCTCAAGATCTGATCTACTTCTCTCACAATAAGATATTCATGTTACTTTGTATTGTATGTCTGATTATTTACATCTGTTCTCAGATCTGCTCTTCTTACAGGTGAACATACACTTATTGAACAGATAAACACTTAAATGATCAGATTAGGTGCCTCTGACTTTTACAAAGTAGTGTATGTGAAAAATTAAATATATCAGTGCTAATTTTAGATTTAAAATCCAGTGTGTGAGGAGTATGTAGAGAGTATGAGGAGTATGTAGAGAGTTTGAGGAGTATGAACAGAGTATGAGGAGTATGTAGAGAGTATGAGGAGTATGAAGAGAGTATGAGGAGTATGAAGAGAGTATGAGGAGTATGAACAGAGTATGAGGAGTATGTAGAGAGTTTGAGGAGTATGTAGAGAGTATGAGGAGTATGAACAGAGTATGAGGAGTATGTAGAGAGTATGAGGAGTATGAACAGAGTATGAGGAGTATGAACAGAGTATGAGGAGTATGTAGAGAGTATGAGGAGTATGAACAGAGTATGAGGAGTATGTAAAGAGTATGAGGAGTATGTAGAGAGTATGAGGAGTATGAAGAGAGTGTGAGGAGTATGAAGAGAGAGTGAGGAGTATGAACAGAGTATGAGGAGTATGAACAGAGTATGATGAGTATGAACAGAGTATGAGGAGTATGAAGAGAGTGTGAGGAGTATGAAGAGAGAGTGAGGAGTATGAACAGAGTATGATGAGTATGAACAGAGTATGAGGAGTATGAAGAGAGTGTGAGGAGTATGAAGAGAGAGTGAGGAGTATGAAGAGAGAGTGAGGAGTATGAACAGAGTATGATGAGTATGAACAGAGTATGAGGAGTATGAAGAGAGTATGAGGAGTATGAAGAGAGTATGAGGAGTATGAAGAGAGTGTGAGGAGTATGAAGACAGAGTGAGGAGTATGAAGAGAGTATGAGGAGTACGAAGAGAGTGTGAGGAGTATGAAGAGAGAGTGAGGAGTATGAAGAGAGAGTGAGGAGTATGAACAGAGTATGATGAGTATGAACAGAGTATGAGGAGTATGAAGAGAGTATGAGGAGTATGAAGAGAGTATGAGGAGTATGAAGAGAGTGTGAGGAGTATGAAGACAGAGTGAGGAGTATGAAGAGAGTATGAGGAGTACGAAGAGAGTGTGAGGAGTATGAAGAGAGAGTGAGGAGTATGAAGAGAGAATGAGGAGTATGAAGAGAGTATGAAGAGTATGAAGAGAGTGTGAGGAGTATGAAGAGAGTATGAGGAGTATGAAGAGAGTATGAGGAGTATGAAGAGAGTGTGAGGAGTATGTAGAGTATGAGGAGTATGAAGAGAGTATGAGGAGTATGAAGAGAGTGTGAGGAGTATGAAGAGAGAGTGAGGAGTATGAAGAGAGTATGAGGAGTATGAAAAGAGTGTGAGGAGTATGAAGAGAGAGTGAGGAGTATGAAGAGAGTATGAGGAGTATGAAGAGAGTATGAAGAGTATGAAGAGAGTATGAGGAGTATGAAGAGAGTATGAGGAGTATGAAGAGAGTATGAGGAGTATGAAGAGAGTGTGAGGAGTATGAAGAGAGTATGAGGAGTATGAAGAGAGTATGAGGAGTATGAAGAGAGTATGAGGAGTATGAAGAGAGAGTGAGGAGTATGAACAGAGTGTGGGGAGTATGAACAGAGTATGAGGAGTATGAACAGAGTATGAGGAGTATGTAGAGTATGAGGAGTATGAAGAGAGTATGAGGAGTATGAACAGAGTATGAGGAGTATGAACAGAGTATGAGGAGTGTGAAGAGAGTAAGAGGAGTATGAACAGAGTATGAGGAGTATGAACAGAGTATGAGGAGTATGAAGAGAGTATGAGGAGTATGTAGAGTATGAGGAGTATGAAGAGAGTATGAGGAGTATGAACAGAGTATGAGGAGTATGAACAGAGTATGAGGAGTATGAAGAGAGTATGAGGAGTATGTAGAGTATGAGGAGTATGAACAGAGTATGAGGAGTATGAAGAGAGTATGAGGAGTATGTAGAGAGTATGAGGAGTATGAACAGAGTATGAGGAGTATGTAAAGAGTATGAGGAGTATGAAGAGAGTGTGAGGAGTATGAAGAGAGAGTGAGGAGTATGAACAGAGTATGAGGAGTATGAACAGAGTATGATGAGTATGAACAGAGTATGAGGAGTATGAAGAGAGTGTGAGGAGTATGAAGAGAGAGTGAGGAGTATGAACAGAGTATGATGAGTATGAACAGAGTATGAGGAGTATGAAGAGAGTGTGAGGAGTATGAAGAGAGAGTGAGGAGTATGAAGAGAGAGTGAGGAGTATGAACAGAGTATGATGAGTATGAACAGAGTATGAGGAGTATGAAGAGAGTATGAGGAGTATGAAGAGAGTATGAGGAGTATGTAGAGTATGAGGAGTATGAAGAGAGTATGAGGAGTATGAAGAGAGTGTGAGGAGTATGAAGAGAGAGTGAGGAGTATGAAGAGAGTATGAGGAGTATGAAGAGAGTGTGAGGAGTATGAAGAGAGAGTGAGGAGTATGAAGAGAGAATGAGGAGTATGAAGAGAGTATGAAGAGTATGAAGAGAGTGTGAGGAGTATGAAGAGAGTATGAGGAGTATGAAGAGAGTATGAGGAGTATGAAGAGAGTATGAGGAGTATGAAGAGAGTGTGAGGAGTATGTAGAGTATGAGGAGTATGAAGAGAGTATGAGGAGTATGAAGAGAGTGTGAGGAGTATGAAGAGAGAGTGAGGAGTATGAAGAGAGTATGAGGAGTATGAAAAGAGTGTGAGGAGTATGAAGAGAGAGTGAGGAGTATGAAGAGAGTATGAGGAGTATGAAGAGAGTATGAGGAGTATGAAGAGAGTATGAGGAGTATGAAGAGAGTATGAGGAGTATGAAGAGAGAGTGAGGAGTATGAACAGAGTGTGGGGAGTATGAACAGAGTATGAGGAGTATGAACAGAGTATGAGGAGTATGTAGAGTATGAGGAGTATGAAGAGAGTATGAGGAGTATGAACAGAGTATGAGGAGTATGAACAGAATATGAGGAGTATGAACAGAGTATGAGGAGTATGAACAGAGTATGAGGAGTGTGAAGAGAGTAAGAGGAGTATGAACAGAGTATGAGGAGTATGAACAGAGTATGAGGAGTATGAACAGAGTATGAGGAGTATGAACAGAGTATGAGGAGTATGTAGAGTATGAGGAGTATGAAGAGAGTATGAGGAGTATGAACAGAGTATGAGGAGTATGAAGAGAGTATGAGGAGTATGTAGAGTATGAGGAGTATGAACAGAGTATGAGGAATATGAAGAGAGTATGAGGAGTATGAACAGAGTATGAGGAGTATGTAGAGAGTATGAGGAGTATGTAGAGAGTATGAGGAGTATGAAGAGAGTATGAGGAGTATGAACAGAGTATGAGGAGTATGAAGAGAGTATGAGGAGTATGAACAGAGTATGAGGAGTATGAACAGAGTATGAGGAGTATGAAGAGAGTATGAGGAGTATGAACAGAGTATGAGGAGTATGAACAGAGTATGAGGAGTATGAAGAGAGTATGAGGAGTATGAAGAGAGTATGAGGAGTATGAACAGAGTATGAGGAGTATGAACAGAGTATGAGAAGTATGTAGAGTGTATGAGGAGTATGTAGAGAGTATGAGGAGTATGAAGAGAGTATGAGGAGTATGAACAGAGTATGAGGAGTATGAACAGAGTATGAGGAGTATGAAGAGAGTATGAGGAGTATGAAGAGAGTATGAGGAGTATGAACAGAGTATGAGGAGTATGAACAGAGTATGAGGAGTATGAAGAGAGTATGAGGAGTATGAAGAGAGTATGAGGAGTATGAACAGAGTATGAGGAGTATGAACAGAGTATGAGGAGTATGTAGAGAGTATGAGGAGTATGAAGAGAGTATGAGGAGTATGAAGAGAGTATGAGGAGTATGAACAGAGTATGAGGAGTATGAACAGAGTATGAGGAGTATGAAGAGAGTATGAGGAGTATGAAGAGAGTATGAGGAGTATGAACAGAGTATGAGGAGTATGAACAGAGTATGAGGAGTATGAACAGAGTATGAGGAGTATGTACAGAGTATGAGGAGTATGAAGAGAGTGTGAGGAGTATGAACAGAGTATGAGGAGTATGAAGAGAGTATGAGGAGTATGAAGAGAGTATGAGGAGTATGTAGAGAGTATGAGGAGTATGAACAGAGTATGAGGAGTATGAACAGAGTATGAGGAGTATGTACAGAGTATGAGGAGTATGAAGAGAGTATGAGGAGTATGAAGAGAGTATGAGTAGTATGAACAGAGTATGAGGAGTATGAACAGAGTATGAGGAGTATGAAGAGAGTATGAGGAGTATGAAGAGAGTATGAGGAGTATGTAGAGAGTATGAGGAGTATGTACAGAGTATGAGGAGTATGAAGAGAGTATGAGGAGTATGAAGAGAGTATGAGGAGTATGAAGAGAGTATGAGAAGTATGAACAGAGTATGAGGAGTATGAAGAGAGTATGAGGAGTATGAAGAGAGTATGAGGAGTATGAAGAGAGTATGAGGAGTATGAAGAGAGTATGAGTAGTATGAACAGAGTATGAGGAGTATGAAGAGAGTATGAGGAGTATGTACAGAGTATGAGGAGTATGAAGAGAGTATGAGGAGTATGAAGAGAGTATGAGGAGTATGAACAGAGTATGAGGAGTATGAAGAGAGTATGAGGAGTATGAAGAGAGTATGAGGAGTATGAAGAGAGTATGAGGAGTA
The DNA here is from genome assembly GCA_021613375.1 of Megaleporinus macrocephalus. NCBI lineage: Eukaryota > Metazoa > Chordata > Actinopteri > Characiformes > Anostomidae > Megaleporinus > Megaleporinus macrocephalus. The sequence goes on along the minus strand of CM038714.1, from coordinate 5,976,992 downwards.
TGAAGAGAGTATGAGGAGTATGAACAGAGTATGAGGAGTATGAAGAGAGTATGAGGAGTATGTACAGAGTATGAGGAGTATGAAGAGAGTATGAGGAGTATGAAGAGAGTATGAGGAGTATGAAGAGAGTATGAGGAGTATGAAGAGAGTATGAGGAGTATGAAGATAGTATGAGGAGTATGTAGAGAGTATGAGGAGTATGAAGAGAGTATGAGGAGTATGTACAGAGTATGAGGAGTATGAAGAGAGTATGAGGAGTATGAAGAGAGTATGAGGAGTATGAACAGAGTATGAGGAGTATGAAGAGAGTATGAGGAGTATGAAGAGAGTATGAGGAGTATGAAGAGAGTATGAGGAGTATGAAGAGAGTATGAGTAGTATGAACAGAGTATGAGGAGTATGAAGAGAGTATGAGGAGTATGTACAGAGTATGAGGAGTATGAAGAGAGTATGAGGAGTATGAAGAGAGTATGAGGAGTATGAAGAGAGTATGAGGAGTATGAAGAGAGTATGAGTAGTATGAACAGAGTATGAGGAGTATGAAGAGAGTATGAGGAGTATGTACAGAGTATGAGGAGTATGAAGAGAGTATGAGGAGTATGAAGAGAGTATGAGGAGTATGTAGAGAGTATGAGGAGTATGAAGAGAGTATGAGGAGTATGAAGAGAGTATGAGGAGTATGAAGAGAGTATGAGGAGTATGAACAGAGTATGAGGAGTATGAAGAGAGTGTGAGGAGTATGAAGAGAGTATGAGGAGTATGAAGAGAGTATGAGGAGTATGAAGAGAGTATGAGGAGTATGAACAGAGTGTGAGGAGTATGAAGAGAGTATGAGGAGTATGAAGAGAGTATGAGGAGTATGAAGAGAGTATGAGAAGTATGTAGAGAGTTAAAGAAATTGTTAGTGTGTGTTCACTGCTATGAGTGAGAGGAATGTCAGGCGGCCGAGCTGTTATATATTTACACATTTTATCAGAGCAGTTAAACAGTACAAAACAAAACAAGCTGATAAAGTGTAGAAATATGTATCAGCTCGGCCGCCTGACATTCCTCTCACTCACAGCAGTAAAGCTCATTTAAGAAAGTGTTAGACAGCACAACACAGTACTGGACCCTCGTAGACCTCTAACTTAAGCTAGAGAACAAGTTATGCAGGACAAGCATGTGCTGAAAGTGTACTGTGGTGTCAAAACTCTGCGCTGTGAGAGAAGGAAGTTGTGATGTTAGGCTGTTTTGGGTTCAGGGCAGTATGGTGGGTAGCGTTTTCACCTTACAGTGAGGCGGGCGTGGGTTTGAGTCCCTACCCAGGTGACCTTTCAGGGTTCATGTCCTCCCTATCTCTGTGGGGTTTTCTCCAGGGGGTCTGGTTTTCTCCCACAGTCCAAAGACATAAACTAAACTGCCCCCTAGTTGTGTGAATGTGTATATCTGTGTATCTGCCCTGAGACGGATGTTTTCTGCCTTCTGCCCAGAGAGTGCTAGGATAAGTGTTTTATAAGGAGAGAGAGTGTTTTAGGTTCCTGGACGCGGGTGGAGTGGTGGGTTTTCTAGGGTAGAGCACAAGTTTGTGTTTTAAGCTATTAGCACTGGAGAGACAGCGTTTGGAGCTGTTTTCAGCTTTATTTACTGGAAACAGCGTTAACACTATTTTGCAGTCCACCTTTATTGATACAAAAATAAATAAATATTAATAATCTGAATCCCAAAAATTAAAAAGCGAATACCTGTCCAATGAACAAATATTACAGCAGTCGAATATTCGGCTCCAGCTGAATAAGTAATGTTGAAAAACTGTTTCAGCCTAAGTTATTACTCCTAGTACACCTTTATTTAGAAATAGATATTCAAGTTCACCATTAATGCAACACAGATCACAGGTATTACTTACCTGTACCAGTTTGTGAGCGTCATCATGATGTACAGTGAAGCGAGGAAGAGCATGAAGTGAAAGAAGGAGTAGCTGTACTGTACAAACTCTCTCTCATTATCCTCGACGCGCTTTGGGCCAGAGCCGTCCTCCACCTCGCCGGAGCTTCCCGGGGAACTGTCCTCGATGATGACCTTATCTTTAGAAACCAGTATTAGCTTATTTACCTGACTGGTGCTGGATGAGCGTATACTGCCAGAGAAGACAGGAAACAAGCAGTCAGACAACTGGCCGTTTACACAATATCTGAAAAGTCTAACATAAAGACTTGTTGTGAACTAGTTGTTAGTTTAAATCAGCATGATGCACCTCAGCAGTTTAATGAGCTGTACTAGCTATGCTAACTATATTACTTAGAAAAGTAGAAGGTTTGTTCCATGGTGGAATATATTTGAATATATCATATCTATACAGGACAGTAGGGATACTCTACAGGACAACAAACTCTCTATACAGGACAGTAGGGATACTCTACAGGACAACAAACTCTCTATACAGGACAGTAGGGATACTCTACAGGACAACACACTCTCTATACAGGACAGTAGGGATACTCTACAGGACAACAAACTCTCTATACAGGACAGTAGGGATACTCTACAGGACAACAAACTCTCTATACAGGACAGTAGGGATACTCTACAGGACAACAAACTCTCTATACAGGACAGTAGGGATACTCTACAGGACAACACACTCTCTATACAGGACAGTAGGGATACTCTACAGGACAACACACTCTATATACAGGACAGTAAGGATACTCTACAGGACAACAAACTCTCTATATAGGACAGTAGGGATACTCTACAGGACAACACACTCTCTATACAGGACAGTAGGGATACTCTACAGGACAACACACTCTCTATACAGGACAGTAGGGATACTCTACAGGACAACAAACTCTCTATACAGGACAGTAGGGATACTCTACAGGACAACAAACTCTCTATATAGGACAGTAGGGATACTCTACAAGACAACAAACTCTCTATATAGGACAGTAGGGATACTCTACAGGACAACAAACTCTCTATATAGGACAGTAGGGATATTCTACAGGACAACAAACTCTCTATATAGGACAGTAGGGATACTCTACAAGACAACAAACTCTCTATATAGCACAGTAGGGATACTCTACAGGACAACAAACTCTCTATATAGGACAGTAGGGATACTCTACAGGACAACAAACTCTCTATATAGGACAGTAGGGATATTCTACAGGACAACAAACTCTCTATATAGGACAGTAGGGATACTCTACAAGACAACAAACTCTCTATATAGCACAGTAGGGATACTCTACAAGACAACAAACTCTCTATATAGGACAGTAGGGATACTCTACAGGACAACAAACTCTCTATATAGGACAGTAGGGATACTCTACAGGACAACAAACTCTATATAGGACAGTAGGGATACTCTACAGGACAACAAACTCTCTATATATGACAGTAGGGTCTCTCTACAGGAAGGCAAAGTTTCTATATAGGACAGTAGGGTCTCACTACAGGACAGCAAGCTCTCTATATAGGACAGTAGGGTCTCACTACAGGACAGCAATCTATATATAACAGTAGGGTCTCTCTACAGGATGGCAAAGTTTCTATATAGGACAGTAGGGTCTACAGGACAGCAAGCTCTCTATACAGGACAGTAGGGTCTCTCTACAGGACAACAAGCTCTCTATATAGGACAGTAGGTTCTCTCTACAGGACAAGCTCTCTATATAGGACAGTAGGTTATCTCTACAGGACAACATGCTCTTTATATAGGACAGTAGGGTCTCTCTACAGGACATTAAGCTCTCTATATAGGACAGTAGGGTCTCTACAGGACACTAAGCTCTCTATATAGGAGAGTAGGGATACTCTACAGGACAGCAAGCTCTATATATAGGACAGCATGGTCTCTTAACAGGACAAAAAGATCTCTACATAGAAATGTAGGTTTATTCTAAATGACATTAGGGTCTCTCTATAGGACAGCACACTCTTTATATAAGACAGTATGGTTACTCTACAGGACATTAGGGTCTCTCTACAGGACAGCATGCTCTCTCTATAGGACAGTAGGGTTACTCTACAGGACAGCAGGGTCTCTCTACAGGACAGCCTGGGCTCTATACAGACAGTAGGGTCCTGTCTGTGTGAGCAGACCCTCCTTCACTGCCAGCTCGATTCATTTCGTTTTCATTTCGTTTTCGATTCGTTTTTGATTCGTTTTTGATTAGTTTATTCTTGCAGCAGTGTTGCATCACATGTGTATGTGGGAGTTTCTGTATCTGTATCAGTGCATCCCTAATTATTGTTACTTTAGTTCTATCCTACATAGTTTGATGATGCCTTAATGTCTATTAAGTGGGGAAACTGAACCCCAGTGTTTGAGAATGAAAATAATTTGTGCCAAGTTTTATCTCTACCAGTTAAATCTGAAGACACACATATGAAGTTTCTGTGAGGCTCCAGTACTGCAGCATACCTGGAGTACAAAATGCAAAGGACGAATATGGCCAGTCCAACTATGCTCTGGGCGTCCCACCACTCCAAGTACGGGGACGAGGGCTCAAGGTCCTCCGCTTCAACAATGATCACGAACGTCTGGTTCTCGATCTCCACTGGGGCGAGTGTGGGCTCAGTGATCTGCTGGAAGATGCTGAGAAGGCTGGGGTTGCAGGTGCGGTCTGTGTGGGGTTGTGGGCCGAGCAATTGAAACAAAGCAAAAACAAAGTGGGTCATTTGCAGCTACACAGTCAGACCAGTTTATGACCGTAGATCTGTATACCTTAGGCCCGCTTTGTAAACTTTCTACTGTACCTGGCTCGTTGGTCATGGCTGACCAGGTCAGGTACATGGTGTACAGAGTAATCACAGACGACTGGAGAAGTCCAGATTTGGGCTGAGAGTCCTACAAATCAAAGGAAATCAACAAATCAGAAATAAAAGGAACAGTCATTTAGTCAGAATAGTCAGAATAATTGATGGTTCTATAGAAATATTGTTGTTTAAAATGTTTTATGTCTAATGGTTTAGTTTGGTACGCTTCTAATGTATGGAAGACTATAATGCACCAAGAAGGGGTTGTTGGAATCGAATGATGAATGTAATGCTGATGTATATAAGTGATACAGTATTACAGTGAATGGGTTTATGGGGGGAAAACTGTAGAATTCAAATGCTCCAGTTCCCTGTTGGTCCTCTAGTCTGGATGCAAGATGAGATCCGGTTGGAGACAAACAAATTCTGTACGGCATCCTGCAGCACATTTACCCACAGATGTTGCAGCTGGTCCTGAACACTCATAGGTGCTGAAGCTGGTGCCCCAGCTGGTTCCTTAAATACCGGACTGGTGATATATCAGGTGAGTGGGCAGGACAAGGAGGCGTTGGGATCTGGTGGAGCCATATGTGCCACAGCAAAGACAGGACTGAAGCAGCACCACAAGGCTGCCATAACGGAACTGACAGGCGTCAGATCCCATACAGAACCTGGATTCGTAGCTAAAATCGAAACTGTGGGAGCTGTCCAGGCTTGTCGACGGATCATATGATCCTTTCTACTGGTGGTCTTACTGGGAGGACCGAAGCCTGTTCACTGTCATGTAACTACTGACCCCAACACCTTCTAACAGCTTGGTCAGAACGGACTAGATGGCGGGCAGTTGGTGGAAATGACCTTGTGCTTTTCTCTGATGATGTGCCTCTTAAAGTCTGTCAGCTACAATATCTTCGAGTGAGTTGTAGAGGTAGCATGTCCAACAGATCTCTTAACAAGAGGAAAACTCTCAACATGTTGGAGATGTTGAATTGTTTGATTTTGGACATATTAGACATTGAATGTTGGATTGTTACGATGTTGGAGAGGTTGGATTGTTTGATTTTGGACATATTAGACATTGAATGTTGGATTGTTAAGATGTTGGAGAGGTTGAATTGTTGAATTTTGGAGATATTAGATGTTGAATGGTGGAGATATTGGATTGTTGGATTTTGGATGTGTTGGATGTTTGAAATGTTGGATTGTTGGATGTTGGAGAGGTTGGATTTTTGGATGTTGGAGATATTAATGTTGAATGTTGGATTGTTAAGATGTTGGAGAGGCTGGGTTGTTGGATTTTGGAGATGTTGGATTCTTTGATTTTAAAGAAATTAGATTTTTAATGTTGGAGATGGATTGTTGGATGTATTGGATATTGAAAATGTTAGATTGTTGGATGTTGGAGATGTTGGATTTTTGATTTTTGATTTTTGAGATATTAGATGTTAAATGTTGGATTGTCAAGATGGTGGAGAGGTTGGATTGTTGAATTTTGGAGATATGGGATGGTTGGATTTTGGAAATGTTAGATTTTGGATGTTGGAGATGTTGGATATAGGAAATGTTGTAATGTTGGATGTTGGAGATGTTGAATTGTTTGATTTTGGACATATTAGACATTGAATGTTGGATTGTTAAGATGTTGGAGAGGTTGGATTGTTGAATTTTGGAGATATTAGATGTTGAATGGTGGAGATATTGGATTGTTGGATTTTGGACGTGTTGGATGTTTGAAATGTTGGATTGTTGGATGTTGGAGAGGTTGGATTTTTGGATGTTGGAGATATTAATGTTGTAATGTTGGATGTTGGAGGTGTTGGATTGTGAGAACCCTTGACAATATTTTACTTTTAATATTTGCATACTTTAAAAAGCAATCATTTAATCAAAGCACAGTAGTTCACTGAGGACAGCTTTACTTCTCCTTGAGTAAAAGTATCCATAAACTTTGCCCACCACTGATAATAAGAGATAAACCCACCTGTACTTTGGGCAGTATGGAAAGCACAGAAGCTGTAATGCACAGTAACATGTTGAAGCTGATGAAGAACTTGTTGAGAGCACATGCCTCTGGCTGGGTGTAGAAGACGTACATGAGAACGACGGCAGTGATGGACAGAGCGTAGTTGAGTCCCATTACAGACAACAAAGCTACAAAGAGAGGACATGAGAATATTAGTCTGCATTCTTCTGTAACATTTTACAGGAAACAGTGGCATAGCCATATCATAGCCATATCATAGCCATGTCATAGCACTGTTACAGATGCCAACACGGCTCCTCAGTCTTGCCTAATTTGAAAACATCTTTGTTCTTCAGATCTTCTGGTTTGGCTGTTACTTGGAATTCTGCATGTAGCCCCTCCCCTTCCCTTGCATGAGCACAAATGCCACCTCTTACTGATTGGCTGAAAGCATGTTGTGAAGATTAAGCTTAAGTTTATTTCCCATTTGTAGATCCAGTGTTGAGTACCAATACCAGATTTTTATCCAGCATGCAAACAGGATGGGCGGCTAACGGAGCATGAGGAGATATTCTTTGGAATTGATGAAAGGTGTGCTTGTTTCCTGAACCCTTAAACCCAGTAGATTCCACACTGACTGATAAGTTCTTCATCCTGACATGTAAAGTGAATAAACGTACCGCAGTACCAGGCCTTTGAGTTCCCGTTTTCCATCCTATCCACCCAGGACTCGTTCCAGGAGTGTGCAAAGTCCACAAGAAGGACCAGCTGGATTAGAATGAAGAAAAAAGCTCCAGATGTCCCAACGATAAACCAAGCTGTCCAGGGCAACATGGCAAACATATGATATCATAATTCTGGAAGACGTGTGCATCCATGATGTATTAGTACCTGAGCTATTTCTGGATCATTCATGATAACATACAGTAATAAATAATGCACTGCCTCTCAAATACCTGAAGCTATGTCAGATAAACTATATGCTGGAGGAGGATAAACAAGGAATATATACACAGATCAGCTATAACATTAAACCCACCTCCCTGTACCTCCACTCTCTGTCTACTGAGCATACAGGAGCTCCACTTACAGACTGTAGATCATCTGATTCTCTGTATACTTTATTACTCTGTTCATTAATGATCAGGACCCCCACAGGACCACCACAGAGCAGATACTATCTGGGTCTATTTGAGTTGGGTCATTCTCAGATGCTGCTGGAGTGTTCAAACACTCTCTGTCCACTCTATTAGACACTCCTACTACTTGCTGGTCCACCTTGTAGATGTAAAGTCAGAGACAGTAGCTCATCTGCTGCTGGTGGACTATTCTCAGTCTGCTGTGTCTGATCCACTCACACCAGCACCACGTCAGTGTCACCCTCCTTCCTAATAATACCTGCTCTGTGGGTGCTCCAGCTCATGGGGGTTGGTCTAAACACTGGCAAAGGAACTGGGGGGATGGGTGGGACATGTAATAGTGAACGAATAGTACAATCTCACAAACATGAATTTTGGGTTAGAAAAAAAAGAAAAAGGCAGGGCCTTTAAACACTTAAACAACATTTCAGAGTATTCAGACTTCGTGGTCTTACTTCGGGTAAAAGGCCCCTCCGGAATATAAAAGGCTCCAACTGTGACTCCAATGATGAAAGCGATTTTGAAGAACCAGAAGCTGAAATGGAGGAGAGAGAAACAGACGACATTAGAAGCAGTATGAACTGAGAATAAGGAGACGAGGGATGAGCAAGTCAGATGAGCCCCACAGCGTGTTGACTCAGTGAAGCACAATTATAGAGAACTGTTCAGCAGCATGACGGTCATACGATAGCACAACACAGACCCTCCAAGAACCCTTCAACAGATTCATCAGTCGCACTAAGAACAAAACCTCAAAGCTCCAAAATGATAACTTTGTAAGTAAAAGCAAAAGTCGATATAACCATATATATATATATATATATATATATATATATATATATATATATATATATATATATATATATATATAGGGGTTGGACAATGAAACTGAAACACCTGTCATTGTAGTGTGGGAGGTTTCATGGCTAAGTTGGACCAGTCTGGTGGCCAATCTTCATTAATCTTCACTGCACCAGTAAGATCAGAGTGTGAAGTTCAGTTAGGTAAGAGCACAGTTTAGCTCAAAATATTGCAATAACACAACATTATGGGACATACCAGAGTTCAAAAGAGGACAAATTGACCAAGACAGCAAGTCTTTGTGATGTATCAAGAGCCACGGTATCCAGGGTAATGTCAGCAGACCACCAAGAAGAACAACCACATCCAACAGGATTAACTGTGGAGGAAGAGGAAGCTGTCTGAAAGGGATGTTGGGTTCTAACCCGGATTGTATTCAAAAAACATAAAACCACGGCTGCTCAAATCACGGCACAATTAAATGTGAACCTCAGCTTCTCCTGTTTCCATCAGAACTGTCCGTCAGGAGCTCCACAGGGTCAATACACACGGCCGGGCTTTGGTCAAACCTTTGGTCACTCGTGCCATTGCCAAACGTCGCTTTCAATGGTGCAAGGAGTGCAAATCTTGGGCTGTGGACAGTGTGAAACATGTACTGTCCTCTGATGATCCACCTTTACTGTTTTCCCCACATCCGGGAGAGTTACGGTGTGGAGAAGCCCCAAAGAAGAGTACCACCCAGTCTGTTGCATGCCCAGAGTGAAGCATGGGGGTGGATCAGTGATGGTTTGGCCCAATACTTGTGCTAGATGGGCGCGTCACTGCCAAGGACTACCGAACCATTCTGGAGGACCATGTGCATCCAATGGTTCAAACATTGTATCCTGAAGGCGGTGCCGTGTATCAGGATGACGATGCACCAATACACACAGCAAGACTGGAGAAAGATTGGTTTGATGAACATGAAAGTGAAGTTGAACATCTCCCATGGCCTGCACAGTCACCAGATCTAAATAGTATTGAGCCACTTTGGGGTGTTTTGGAGGAGCGAGTCAGGATACGTTTTCCTCCACCAGCATCACGTAGTGACCTGACCACTGTCCTGCACGAAGAATGTCTTAAATTCTCTCTGACCACTGTGCAGGACTTGTATATGTCATTCCCAAAACCAACTAAAGCTGTATTGGCTGCAAAAGGAGGTCCTACACCATACTAATAAATTATTGTGGTCTAAAACCAGGTGTTTCAATTTCATTGTCCAACCCCTGTATATACATACACACACACTCTAAACCTCAAACTCTGTTCTGCAGATACAAATCCTGCTTTTAGAGAAAAGGGAGGATAAACGGCCCAAACTGCAAATACTACACTGTTACGTAACAGACAGGTTAATATTTACACCCCCAACATTTACACACAACCACAAAAACAAGCAGCAACCAGAACATTTACACACAACGACAACAACAAGCAGCAATCAGAACATTTACACACAACTACAACAACAAGCAGCAACCAGAACATTTACACACAACCACAACACCAACAACCAGAACATTTACACACAACCACAACAAAAATCAGGAACCAGAACATTTACACACAACCACAACAACAACCAGCAACCAGAACATTTACACACAACCACAACAACCAGCAACCAGAACATTTACACACAACAACAACAACCAGCAACCAGAACATTTACACACAACAACAACAACCAGCAACCAGAACATTTACACACAACCACAACAAGAACCAGAAACCAGAACATTTACACACAACCACAACAAGAACCAGCAACCAGAGCATTTACACACAACCACAACAAGAACCAGAAACCAGAACATTTACACACAACCACAACAACAACCAGAACATTTACACACAACCACAACGACCAGCAACCAGAACATTTACACACAACCACAACTAGCAACCAGAACATTTACACACAACCACAACAACAACCAGCAACCAGAACATTTACACACAGCCACGACAACAACAACCAGCAACCAGAACATTCACACACAACCACAAAACCAAAAAGCAACCATAACATTTACACACAACCACAACAACAACCAGCAACCAGAACATTTACACACAACCACAACACCAACCAGAACATTTACACACAACCACAACAACCAGCAACCAGAACATTTACACACAACCACAACAAGAACCAGCAACCAGAGCATTTACACACAACCACAACAACAACCAGCAACCAGAACATTTACACACAACCACAACACCAACCAGCAACCAGAACATTTACACACAACCACACCAAGAACCAGCAACCAGAACATTTACACACAACCACAACAACAACCAGCAACCAGAACATTTACACACAACCACAACAACCAGCAACCAGAACATTTACACACAACAACAACAACCAGCAACCAGAGCATTTACACGCAACCACAACAAGAACCAGAAACCAGAACATTTACACACAACCACAACAAGAACCAGCAACCAGAGCATTTACACACAACCACAACAAGAACCAGAAACCAGAACATTTACACACAACCACAACAAGAACCAGCAACCAGAGCATTTACACACAACCACAACAAGAACCAGAAACCAGAACATTTACACACAACCACAACAACAACCAGAACATTTACACACAACCACAACGACCAGCAACCAGAACTTTTACACACAACCACAACTAGCAACCAGAACATTTACACACAACCACAACAACAACCAGCAACCATAACATTTACACACAGCCACGACAACAACCAGCAACCAGAACATTCACACACAACCACAAAACCAAAAAGCAACCATAACATTTACACACAACCACAACAACAACCAGCAACCAGAACATTTACACACAACCACAACACCAACCAGAACATTTACACACAACCACAACAACCAGCAACCGGAACATTTACACACAACCACAACAAGAACCAGCAACCAGAGCATTTACACACAACCACAACAAGAACCAGAACATTTACACACAACAACAAACAGAACATTTACACACAACCACAACAACAACAACCAGAATATTTACACACAACCACAACACCAACCAGCAACCAGAACATTTACACACAGCCACAACACCAACCAGAACATTTACACACAACCACAACACCAACCAGCAACCAGAACAATTACACACAACCACAACACCAACCAGTAACCAGAACATTTACACACAACCACAACAACAACCAGCAACCAGAACATTTACACACAACCACAACACCAACCAGAACATTTACACACAACCACAACAACAACCAGCAACCAGAACATTTACACACAACCACAACAACAACAACCAGAACATTTGCACACAACCACAACAACAACCAGCAACCACAACATTTACACACAACCACAACAACCAGCATCCAAAACATTTACACACAACCACAACAACAACCAGCAACCAGAACATTTACACACAACCACAACAACAACAACCAGAAACCAGAACATTTACACACAACCACAACACCAACCAGCAACCAGAGCATTTACACACAACCACAACAACCAGCAACCAGAACATTTACACACAACCACAACACCAACCAGTAACCAGAACATTTACACACAACCACAACAACCAGAAACCAGAACATTTACACACAACCACAACTCCAACCAGCAACCAGAACATTTACACACAACCACAACTCCAACCAGCAACCAGAACATTTACACACAACCACAACACCAACCAGCAACCAGAACATTTACACACAACCACAACACCAACCAGCAACCAGAACATTTACACACAACCACAACAACCAGCAACCAGAACATTTACACACAACCACAACACCAACCAGAACATTTACACACAACCACAACTCCAACCAGCAACCAGAACATTTACACACAACCACAACAACAACAATCAGCAACCAGAACATTTACACACAACCACAACACCAACCAGCAACCAGAACATTTACACACAACCACAACTCCAACCAGCAACCAGAACATTTACACACAACCACAACAATCAGCAACCAGAACATTTACACACAACCACAACACCAACCAGCAACCAGAACATTTACACACAACCACAACTCCAACCAGCAACCAGAACATTTACACACAACCACAACAACCAGCAACCAGAACATTTACACACAACCACAACACCAACCAGAACATTTACACACAACCACAACTCCAACCAGCAACCAGAACATTTACACACAACCACAACTCCAACCAGCAGCCAGAACATTTACACACAACCACAACAACCAGCAACCAGAACATTTACACACAACCACAACACCAACCAGAACATTTACACACAACCACAACTCCAACCAGCAACCAGAACATTTACACACAACCACAACAACAACAATCAGCAACCAGAACATTTACACACAACCACAACACCAACCAGCAACCAGAACATTTACACACAACCACAACTCCAACCAGCAACCAGAACATTTACACACAACCACAACAATCAGCAACCAGAACATTTACACACAACCACAACACCAACCAGAACATTTACACACAACCACAACTCCAACCAGCAACCAGAACATTTACACACAACCACAACTCCAACCAGTAACCAGTACATTTACACACAACCACAACACCAACCAGTAACCAGTAAGGTGGTGGAGAAATCCAGCGTTCCAGGCTGTGAAGGGAACGTCGCCACTTTTCATTCATTCCCAACAAACAACCCAACTGTCAGAGCTCCATGTTGATCTTTAAACCAGCCTGAAGTTCATCTTCTCCACATTCTTCATCTAATGTTCCACCTTAAACACTGCAGCTCGTACAGACACCAGAATGGAACCACAGCACTGTTTAAGGTGGAACAGAGAATTCCCAAAACCAGCTGCTGAACTTCCAACATCTTTAACAGAATCCTGAACAACTTTAACTCTGCAGTCTGTACATTTCACTCCAGACAGTTTCTCCAACACTCGGACAACATGGAGCAGCTTCAGCTCAGCGTTCAACACTGAAGAGACTGAAGAGACGAGCAGCTCCACCTTTATTAGCACCACAACCCCAACAGTGACTGGAAGTAGCAGCCATGCTGTGTGAGTGGATCACTGTGTGCTGGTTGAAGCAGATCATCTTCAACTGAAAGCTTCACAGAGACACCTTTCATCTACTGTGTGTTTGATGTTCAGATCAAAGAGAGTAGCTAGTACAGGTAACCTTAGATACTAGCAGCTCCAAGTAACTAGCATAGTTAACTAGATAGTATGTGGGCGGAGCTTATTTACACAGAGGTTCATTTACTTGGTCTATGTTGCTTCTGTGTGATCATCCCCACTGTAAACCAGCCAATCAGAGAAGAATTCATTAAAATATTCATGAGCTCAACTTAAAAAGGCTGCTTGTTTTATTCTAGTACAAACCATAGGGAGTAAATTGGGATGTAGAGCCGCATCTGGGTAACCAAAGACACACAAACCTTCTACGTAGAAGATCAGAGAACAGATTTAATAAACACAGAGTCTGAAGGAACGATGCTCACCTGTTGTGAAGAGCAGCTCGAGGGTCTCTGCTGTTCCTCACATTGATCATGATCAGCGAGAAGGCCAAGAAACACATGCTCATGCCAAAGCACACTCGGTATACAGCCTTGTAGCCCACAAACGTCTCACACTGGACGTGGGCCTGAATGCCTGGGATGCTGGAACCGGCTCCACCCTCACAGAAGCCGGGGATCTGGAGGTGCAGGATCCAACAGTTTAACTTCTAACTCATCTCGGATAGGCAAAGCCACAGATAACTGTTTAGGGAAATGAGTGCAATCCTGTTTAACCCTTTGATGCACAGACTAAGCAAACCCCTCCTATTGCACAGCATGGGTTAAACTCTCCCTGAATTAATTATGTTTCTATGTTACTGTTTGTACTGCTGAGTGTCTCTATGGTAAATCTACTAAAATCAGTCTATTACATTATTTAATGTTTTAAGTGTTAAATCATTATTTTAATTCTTATTTATTTATTTCATGAACAAAAACAGTGTTTGTAAATATGTTCTTGACTGGAAACGTTTATAAATGTCAACAGTTCCTATCAAATTCCGTAGTGAACACATAAGGGTTCATTCTTAGCCACGCTGTGTGTTAGAAGGCAGTGATGCAAACATGATTATTATTAATAAAGTAAATAAATAAAACTGAAATATGTATATGTGAAGATCAAACACAAGTAAATTGAGGAATTCATGGAAGCTTAAATAATGAAATTTAGTTTACTGGAAAGATCCAGATAATTAAAACACTTTTGAGCCAGGTTGTGCATCAAAGGGTTAAACTGCAGATCTATATTGTGTGTATGTAGAAAATGAGGAATGTTATTAGGATTTGAACCTGAAGAAAAGCTGCTGGTGTCTACACTGCATTGTTTTCAGGGTTAGGTCGTAACAGAATAACAAATGAATAAAAACTAACCTTAATAAAAATAACCTAAAAAAGATACACTCCATTATCAGTACTTTCTACTCCTTACATTTACACTCCATTATCAGTACTTTCTACTCCTTACATTTACACTCCATTATCAGTACTTTCTACTCCTTACATTTACACTCCATTATCAGTACTTTCTACTCCTTACATTTACACTCCATTATCAGTACTTTCTACTCCTTACATTTACACTCCATTATCAGTACTTTCTACTCCTTACATTTACACTCCATTATCAGTACTTTCTACTCCTTACATTTACACTCCATTATCAGTACTTTCTACTCCTTACATTTACGCTCCATTATCAGTACTTTCTACTCCTTACATTTACACTCCATTATCAGTACTTTCTACTCCTTACATTTACACTCCATTATCAGTACTTTCTACTCCTTACATTTACACTCCATTATCAGTACTTTCTACTCCTTACATTTACACTCCATTATCAGTACTTTCTACTCCTTACATTTACACTCCATTATCTGTACTTTCTACTCCTTACATTTACACTCCATTATCAGTACTTTCTACTCCTTACATTTACACTCCATTATCAGTACTTTCTACTCCTTACATTTACACTACATTATCAGTACTTTCTACGCCTTACATTTACACTCCATTATCAGTACTTTCTACTCCTTACATTTACACTCCATTATCAGTACTTTCTACTCCTTATTTACACTCCATTATCAGTACTTTCTACTCCTTACATTTACACTCCATTATCTGTACTTTCTACTCCTTACATTTACACTCCATTATCAGTACTTTCTACTCCTTACATTTACACTCCATTATCAGTACTTTCTACTCCTTACATTTACACTCCATTATCTGTACTTTCTACTCCTTACATTTACACTCCATTATCAGTACTTTCTACTCCTTACATTTACACTCCATTATCAGTACTTTCTACTCCTTACATTTACACTCCATTATCAGTACTTTCTACTCCTTACATTTACACTCCATTATCTGTACTTTCTACTCCTTACATTTACACTCCATCATCTGTACTTTCTACTCCTTACATGTACACTCCATTATCAGTACTTTCTACTACTTACATTTACACTCCATTATCTGTTCTTTCTACTCCTTACATTTACACTCCATTATCAGTACTTTCTACTCCTTACATTTTAAAATAGTCTCGTTACTCCTGTTTCATTCCAGTTTGTTTTCATTCATGTACATTTACATTCCAGTAAAGATTATTGATAACATGTCTTTGAAGTTTGACTTCATTACAATACTTATAGACAACTAGTCATCATATCTTCTGCTCCATGAAACACATGTTAATGTTCAGTAGTACACAGATATGCTTCTTTAAAATATTTACATTGTACTAAACTACATTCATGTTCAATGGGCGTATATGCGGCTGAAACAGAAAGCCTAGCGCATCCCAAATTTATCAACTTTAACATTTTAATATAACATTACAGTCATTATGACTTTTAGAAGAATGGGGTTTTTGGGGAGGTGGGCTAGTGCATTATAGACCCCTGTGGTGTGGCCTAAGCTTTTGTCCTTAATGGCATTTTTTTGATACTTCAACTTCTACAGAAGTATTTTAAAGCCTACTATCTATACTTCTACCTGAGTAATGAATGTGAATGTGAGCTATGAGCTATGAATATAAGTGAAAATGAGCTACGACAGAGTTTTTGTAGTTAAGTCCACACATGATGATCAGTTAGGAGCGTTCAGAGTGTCTCTGTTTAATATTTACTGGTAATGAGGGTCTCAATACTGTGTCCATGATTTGGTACTCTCACGATATTCTGAAACTGTGATTGAAAGAAAATTATGATCATGATCACGTAGGTGCACAATATCTTAATGACACTGGAGCTGAAAGACAGGAGGAGTGGCGGAGTGAGGCGTTGCTTCAGATCAGGGGTCACCAATAGGCGGACCGTGGACCCAGACATTGTCCAATGTGGACCCAAACCGATAATCTATTGAGAATGATTTAATTCTGACTGTGTTTATTAGAGGTGGAGATTTTCTAGTCTTTACGGTATACGGGCTTTATAGCGCAGTGAACTCACAGACCAATCACATGAATGTAAGATCACAGAAGGCTCCTCAGCTAATCAGATCTGTGCAGATTGGGGAGTGCGGCGTGCACACAGGTGAGGTATGAAGTGAGGAGCAGCAGTTGGAGACTAAAGCGAGTCAGAAAGAATAAGGAGCTCTAAAAACAGAAAAGTGAACAGAGAGAACTGAGTGTTTATCAGGAACGGTTCTGGAATGGACCTGCTCGTCTAGTTTTGGAGAACACCACTCTGTACAACCAACATGTTAATCTGTGAAGCTGAGTTAACAAGAAGACACACATTTATTTACTTTCTCTATAAATAAACACTTTAAGATGATCTTTTTTAAAATCGTTCTGTTTGTTTAATGCAGCTCTTGTTTTTATTGAAGTGAGTAAAAACATTTATTATTAGTTTATAAATAAATAATTTATTCAGTTCAGATTTAAACAGTAAATATACTGAAATATACTGAACGGTATGTGTGATGTGTTGGTGTTTCAGTAGCTGATGGTATAAGATGCTGATACTAGACTACTTCAGTAAACAGGATACACCACTGAATCAGAACACACGTTAGAAATGATGATGGTCTGGATCGGCCTGAGGAGATCTCCTCTAACTGAACCTCACTGACTCTAATTAAACACCTCTGCTTTAGATGATATAATTAAGAGAATGTTTATTCCCCATAATGTGCCCTGAAGTACGTTCACAGACAACAGCAGGAAGGAGGATGGAGAGCGGCGGCTGCTTTACCCGTTTCAGTTGTTGCTCGACGCCGGGCGACAGCATGATGCAGGCGACGATGGTGCCGATCAGCAGGATGAAGGCGTATATGACACGTGTTACGATGGAGTTCTTGCTGTGTGGGCAGCATCTGCAGGCCAGGCATGTCGCACTGCAGCACAAGCACCGAGCCTTCGAGAAACAGGTGATTAAAGGCACAGGTAAGTATGTCCATGCTTACTTTCAGCCTAAAAAAGTGTCCAAAAGTATCCAGACACCCATGATGAAACGAATGCATGGTGCATCTGGATGCCTTGTGAGTGTCCCTTTACCATGAATAGAGTTTAAGGCCAAAACATTCTCAAAACTATCATCAGACAATGTGCGGTTAATATCCTCTGTAGCCTGAAACTGAAACAAAGAAGAAGACGAGTATTTTCCACAATATTGGCCCTTTAATAGTGATGAACATGCACATTAGGGGTGTGTCTGAAATCACCAACTACTCAGTAGTGAAATCATGAAGTAGGCGAGCGCGGCTAGTATGTCTGAATACTCAGTAGTAGTTTTTGTAGTGTTTTTGAGGTTGATTTCGATCGCCGATCACATTTCAGCACGATCAGCCGATAGTCAATACTGATAGAGGGCAGGGCTATGAGACACGGCAGGGCTACATATTATTAGCACAAGCAAGTGATGAAACCTGGTCTAAACTGGTTTATTACCATTTTTAACGAGCTCATATGAAACAGTATAATATTAGTAACTAAATTAGAAGTTGGTCTATGTGGGAGTAAACCGCTTGATAAGCTCCAGAAGAGCCACATCTGAAAAGTATTTCTACTAGGAACAGCAGAGCGTAGATCCAGGTGGAATATTAAGCAGCATAATGAACATCTTTGACTTCTACATTAGCTGTAAATACAGAAATTAGGCTCATTTGTTTAACGCCATTGACCGGCTCTCGGGAACGACTAAATTCGAGAAAGATCGTCCGATCACATATTTATATTAAAAAATCGTCCGATACCGATACATAGCCGATCGATCCTTCCATCGCTACTCAGTAGGTATTGAGTAGTAGGTGAACGGTACCCAGATGACCTCCTGAATCAGCAGCCATGTTTATGTAGGTGAACACAGCACACTGTGCTATCCTATGATTCACCTGGAGTCGTGGATGAATTCAAAGTGGAGTAAATAAACGGTGTAAAGCTGAACGTCGGCTGTGTGTATGTAGCTACTGCTAGTGAACTGCCGCTACAGAAGTTAGCACTACTGCTGAGATAAACAATGATTAAGTTCCCCCTGATTGGTCATCAGTAAGCAGGGCTTTTAAATGAACAGCAGGACTTTAACGGTGGTGGTCTGACGTCTTGCGTCACAGGACGTTGGTAATATGGAGGACGTAGTTCGTCTGAGATTGTGTGGTACTAAAACTCTCCTACTGAAATTACCTACTAGTCTGCTGCTCGAGCAGTATGTACTGACTCTAATCCAGTACCTACTGACTAGTAGACGATTTCTGGCGCACTCTATGGTTTCTTAGGCAATGGGCTGGGACCGAAGCCCACTGTGGTGGTCCTTGGGCCTATACTGAGAGGGGAGCCAGTGGCTGGTGATGTCATCAATGTGTAAGAGAGTAATAAAAAAACAGTTTTAAACTGTAATTAATATTAAAAGGTCTACAATAACACAGGCTCCTCTATTATTGCCTCTACTCTTCCACTTAGCTGGAGAAATCAAAATCACATCAAATTTATTTGCAGCTTTACAGGAATTTAGTGATAGGAAAAGTTAAATAGAGAATAAATAAGTCTAAGAAGAAAATAACAACACAGAAGGAAATCATAGAAACCATAGAATAAACATAGAAACCATAGAATAAACATAGAAAACACCCTGGAGAGCAAGCCATAGGAGACAGTGGCGAGAAACAACTCCCTCAGACATGGAGGAAGAAACCTTGGGAGGAACCAAGACTCACAAGGGGGACCCATCCTCCTCTGATCAAACTACTCAAACAGTACTGATATACTAATGACTAATCAGCTGCTCAGGTGTGCTTATATAATCATGAAGAACACGCCTGTTCAGCTACACCAGCAGCGCATGCATAAACATCTACTGTAGTAACTTTCTGGGAGGGAGCTTTTGGAGGTGGACGTCTGGTTCCATTCACCACCACTGTGAAGCATTTCAACTCTAACCATGTCAAAATGCTACATTCTAAAACAAATGGGTGGGCTTCCCCTGAAATCCTCGGCCCCGAACGCCGGTGCTTTTTCTGAATGTGGCCGTTGAGGTTTCACTTTCGCTTTATGGAGAACTGAAACCGTAGAAAGTCCTGCAGACGTGGGTGTCGACTTCAGGAACTCCCTTTTCCCGCTTCAGCAAAAGTCTTTGATGTTTCAGCTACTTTTGGTATCTTACCGGAAAAGCCTGCTGTGCAGTCGGGTTACGCCCGCGCGGGCCTGAGCTGGTTTACGGCTCCTGTAGATTCTGATTTTAAAACAATTACAAAAACTCCTAACAACAAAGCAGATACACTGTGTTTTAGGTGATGAAAAGTAGAATACTAGTGTAACCTTTTTAAAGAGCCGATATCACTGGAACATTGCTGTGAGGATGTGATTGAGTATTAGTGAGGTCAGGTACTGATGGAACATTGCTGTGAGGATTTGATTGAGTATTAGTGAGGTCAGGTACTGATGTTGAACATTGCTGTGAGGATTTGATTGAGTGTTAGTGAGGTCAGGTACTGATGTTGAACATTGCTGTGAGGATTTGAGTGAGTGTTAGTGAGGTCATGTACTGATGTTGAACATTGCTGTGAGGATTTGATTGTTAGTGAGGTCAGGTACTGATGTTGAACATTGCTGTGAGGATTTGATTGAGTGTTACTGAGGTCGCGTACTGATGTTGAACATGGCTGTGATGATTTGATTGAGGGTTAGTGAGGTCAGGTACTGATGTTGAACATTGCTGTAAGGGTTTGATTGAGTGTTAGTGAGGTCATGTACTGATGTTGAACATTGCTGTGAGGATTTGATTGAGTGTTAATGAGGTCAGGTACTGATGTTGAAAATTGCTGTGAGGATTTGATTGAGTGTTACTGAGGTCAGGTACTGATGTTGAACATTGCTGTGAGGATTTGATTGAGTATTTGTGAGGTCAGGTACTGATGTTGAACATTGCTGTAAGGAATTTAATTGAGTGTTAGTGAGGTCAGGTGCTGATGTTGAACATTGCTGTAAGGATTTGATTGAGTGTTAGTGAGGTCAGGTACTGATGTTGAACATTGCTGTGAGGATGTGATTGAGTGTTAGTGAGGTCAGGTACTGGTGTTGAACATTGCTGTAAGGATTTGATTGAGTATTAGTGAGGTCAGGTACTGATGTTGAAAATTGCTGTGAGGATTTGATTGAGTGTTAGTGAGGTCAGGTATTGATGTTGAACATTGCTGTGAGGATTTGATTGAGTGTTAGTGAGGTCAGGTACTGAGGTTGAACGTTGCTGTGAGGATTTGATTGAGTGTTACTGAGGTCAGGTACTGATGTTGAACATTGCTGTGAGGATTTGATTGAGTGTTACTGAGGTCAGGTACTGATGTTGAAACATTGCTGGGAGGATTTGATTGAGTGTTAGTGAGGTCAGGTATTGATGTTGAACATTGCTGTGAGGATTTGATTGAGTGTTAGTGAGGTCAGGTATTGATGTTGAACATTGCTGTGAGGATTTGATTGAGTGTTAGTGAGGTCAGGTACTGATGTTGAACATTGCTGTGAGGATTTGATTGAGTGTTAGTGAGGTCAGGTACTGATGTTGAACATTGCTGTGAGGATTTGATTGAGTGTTAGTGAGGTCAGGTACTGATGTTGAACATTGCTGTGAGGATTTGATTGAGTGTTAGTGAGGTCAGGTACTGATGTTGAACATTGCTGTGAGGATTTGATTGAGTGTTACTGAGGTCAGGTACTGATGTTGAAACATTGCTGTGAGGATTTGATTGAGTGTTAGTGAGGTCAGGTATTGATGTTGAACATTGCTGTGAGGATTTGATTGAGTGTTAGTGAGGTCAGGTATTGATGTTGAACATTGCTGTGAGGATTTGATTGAGTGTTAGTGAGGTCAGGTACTGATGTTGAACATTGCTGTGAGGATTTGATTGAGTGTTAGTGAGGTCAGGTACTGATGTTGAACATTGCTGTGAGGATTTGATTGAGTGTTAGTGAGGTCAGGTACTGATGTTGAACATTGCTGTGAGGATTTGATTGAGTGTTAGTGAGGTCAGGTACTGATGTTGAACATTGCTGTGAGGATTTGATTGAGTGTTAGTGAGGTCAGGTATTGATGTTGAACATTGCTGTGAGGATTTGATTGAGTGTTAGTGAGGTCAGGTACTGAGGTTGAACGTTGCTGTGAGGATTTGATTGAGTGTTACTGAGGTCAGATACTGATGTTGAACATTGCTGTGAGGATTTGATTGAGTGTTACTGAGGTCAGGTACTGATGTTGAAACATTGCTGGGAGGATTTGATTGAGTGTTAGTGAGGTCAGGTATTGGTGTTGAACATTGCTGTGAGGATTTGATTGAGTGTTAGTGAGGTCAGGTATTGATGTTGAACATTGCTGTGAGGATTTGATTGAGTGTTAGTGAGGTCAGGTACTGATGTTGAACATTGCTGTGAGGATTTGATTGAGTGTTAGTGAGGTCAGGTACTGATGTTGAACATTGCTGTGAGGATTTGATTGAGTGTTAGTGAGGTCAGGTACTGATGTTGAACATTGCTGTGAGGATTTGATTGAGTGTTAGTGAGGTCAGGTACTGATGTTGAACATTGCTGTGAGGATTTGAGTGAGTGTTAGTGAGGTCATGTACTGATGTTGAACATTGCTGTGAGGATTTGATTGTTAGTGAGGTCAGGTACTGATGTTGAACATTGCTGTGAGGATTTGATTGAGTGTTACTGAGGTCGCGTACTGATGTTGAACATGGCTGTGATGATTTGATTGAGGGTTAGTGAGGTCAGGTACTGATGTTGAACATTGCTGTAAGGGTTTGATTGAGTGTTAGTGAGGTCATGTACTGATGTTGAACATTGCTGTGAGGATTTGATTGAGTGTTAATGAGGTCAGGTACTGATGTTGAAAATTGCTGTGAGGATTTGATTGAGTGTTACTGAGGTCAGGTACTGATGTTGAACATTGCTGTGAGGATTTGTTTGAGTATTTGTGAGGTCAGGTACTGATGTTGAACATTGCTGTAAGGAATTTAATTAAGTGTTAGTGAGGTCAGGTGCTGATGTTGAACATTGCTGTAAGGATTTGATTGAGTGTTAGTGAGGTCAGGTACTGATGTTGAACATTGCTGTGAGGATGTGATTGAGTGTTAGTGAGGTCAGGTACTGGTGTTGAACATTGCTGTAAGGATTTGATTGAGTATTAGTGAGGTCAGGTACTGATGTTGAAAATTGCTGTGAGGATTTGATTGAGTGTTAGTGAGGTCAGGTATTGATGTTGAACATTGCTGTGAGGATTTGATTGAGTGTTAGTGAGGTCAGGTACTGAGGTTGAACGTTGCTGTGAGGATTTGATTGAGTGTTACTGAGGTCAGGTACTGATGTTGAACATTGCTGTGAGGATTTGATTGAGTGTTACTGAGGTCAGGTACTGATGTTGAAACATTGCTGGGAGGATTTGATTGAGTGTTAGTGAGGTCAGGTATTGATGTTGAACATTGCTGTGAGGATTTGATTGAGTGTTAGTGAGGTCAGGTATTGATGTTGAACATTGCTGTGAGGATTTGATTGAGTGTTAGTGAGGTCAGGTACTGATGTTGAACATTGCTGTGAGGATTTGATTGAGTGTTAGTGAGGTCAGGTACTGATGTTGAACATTGCTGTGAGGATTTGATTGAGTGTTAGTGAGGTCAGGTACTGATGTTGAACATTGCTGTGAGGATTTGATTGAGTGTTAGTGAGGTCAGGTACTGATGTTGAACATTGCTGTGAGGATTTGATTGAGTGTTACTGAGGTCAGGTACTGATGTTGAAACATTGCTGGGAGGATTTGATTGAGTGTTAGTGAGGTCAGGTATCGATGTTGAACATTGCTGTGAGGATTTGATTGAGTGTTAGTGAGGTCAGGTACTGATGTTGAACATTGCTGTGAGGATTTGATTGAGTGTTAGTGAGGTCAGGTACTGATGTTGAACATTGCTGTGAGGATTTGATTGAGTGTTACTGAGGTCAGGTACTGATGTTGAAACATTGCTGGGAGGATTTGATTGAGTGTTAGTGAGGTCAGGTATTGATGTTGAACATTGCTGTGAGGATTTGATTGAGTGTTAGTGAGGTCAGGTATTGATGTTGAACATTGCTGTGAGGATTTGATTGAGTGTTAGTGAGGTCAGGTACTGATGTTGAACATTGCTGTGAGGATTTGATTGAGTGTTAGTGAGGTCAGGTACTGATGTTGAACATTGCTGTGAGGATTTGATTGAGTGTTAGTGAGGTCAGGTACTGATGTTGAACATTGCTGTGAGGATTTGATTGAGTGTTAGTGAGGTCAGGTATTGATGTTGAACATTGCTGTGAGGATTTGATTGAGTGTTACTGAGGTCAGGTACAGAGGTTGAACGTTGCTGTGAGGATTTGATTGAGTGTTACTGAGGTCAGATACTGATGTTGAACATTGCTGTGAGGATTTGATTGAGTGTTACTGAGGTCAGGTACTGATGTTGAAACATTGCTGGGAGGATTTGATTGAGTGTTAGTGAGGTCAGGTATTGATGTTGAACATTGCTGTGAGGATTTGATTGAGTGTTAGTGAGGTCAGGTATTGATGTTGAACATTGCTGTGAGGATTTGATTGAGTGTTAGTGAGGTCAGGTACTGATGTTGAACATTGCTGTGAGGATTTGATTGAGTGTTAGTGAGGTCAGGTACTGATGTTGAACATTGCTGTGAGGATTTGATTGAGTGTTAGTGAGGTCAGGTACTGATGTTGAACATTGCTGTGAGGATTTGATTGAGTGTTAGTGAGGTCAGGTACTGATGTTGAACATTGCTGTGAGGATTTGAGTGAGTGTTAGTGAGGTCATGTACTGATGTTGAACATTGCTGTGAGGATTTGATTGTTAGTGAGGTCAGGTACTGATGTTGAACATTGCTGTGAGGATTTGATTGAGTGTTACTGAGGTCGCGTACTGATGTTGAACATGGCTGTGATGATTTGATTGAGGGTTAGTGAGGTCAGGTACTGATGTTGAACATTGCTGTAAGGGTTTGATTGAGTGTTAGTGAGGTCATGTACTGATGTTGAACATTGCTGTGAGGATTTGATTGAGTGTTAATGAGGTCAGGTACTGATGTTGAAAATTGCTGTGAGGATTTGATTGAGTGTTACTGAGGTCAGGTACTGATGTTGAACATTGCTGTGAGGATTTGATTGAGTATTTGTGAGGTCAGGTACTGATGTTGAACATTGCTGTAAGGAATTTAATTGCGTGTTAGTGAGGTCAGGTGCTGATGTTGAACATTGCTGTAAGGATTTGATTGAGTGTTAGTGAGGTCAGGTACTGATGTTGAACATTGCTGTGAGGATGTGATTGAGTGTTAGTGAGGTCAGGTACTGGTGTTGAACATTGCTGTAAGGATTTGATTGAGTATTAGTGAGGTCAGGTACTGATGTTGAAAATTGCTGTGAGGATTTGATTGGAGTGTTAGTGAGGTCAGGTATTGATGTTGAACATTGCTGTGAGGATTTGATTGAGTGTTAGTGAGGTCAGGTACTGAGGTTGAACGTTGCTGTGAGGATTTGATTGAGTGTTACTGAGGTCAGGTACTGATGTTGAACATTGCTGTGAGGATTTGATTGAGTGTTACTGAGGTCAGGTACTGATGTTGAAACATTGCTGGGAGGATTTGATTGAGTGTTAGTGAGGTCAGGTATTGATGTTGAACATTGCTGTGAGGATTTGATTGAGTGTTAGTGAGGTCAGGTATTGATGTTGAACATTGCTGTGAGGATTTGATTGAGTGTTAGTGAGGTCAGGTACTGATGTTGAACATTGCTGTGAGGATTTGATTGAGTGTTAGTGAGGTCAGGTACTGATGTTGAACATTGCTGTGAGGATTTGATTGAGTGTTAGTGAGGTCAGGTACTGATGTTGAACATTGCTGTGAGGATTTGATTGAGTGTTAGTGAGGTCAGGTACTGATGTTGAACATTGCTGTGAGGATTTGATTGAGTGTTACTGAGGGTCAGGTACTGATGTTGAAACATTGCTGGGAGGATTTGATTGAGTGTTAGTGAGGTCAGGTATCGATGTTGAACATTGCTGTGAGGATTTGATTGAGTGTTAGTGAGGTCAGGTATTGATGTTGAACATTGCTGTGAGGATTTGATTGAGTGTTAGTGAGGTCAGGTACTGATGTTGAACATTGCTGTGAGGATTTGATTGAGTGTTAGTGAGGTCAGGTACTGATGTTGAACATTGCTGTGAGGATTTGATTGAGTGTTAGTGAGGTCAGGTACTGATGTTGAACATTGCTGTGAGGATTTGATTGAGTGTTAGTGAGGTCAGGTACTGATGTTGAACATTGCTGTGAGGATTTGATTGAGTGTTAGTGAGGTCAGGTACTGATGTTGAACATTGCTGTGAGGATTTGATTGAGTGTTAGTGAGGTCAGGTATTGATGTTGAACATTGCTGTGAGGATTTGATTGAGTGTTAGTGAGGTCAGGTACTGATGTTGAACATTGCTGTGAGGATTTGATTGAGTGTTAGTGAGGTCAGGTACTGATGTTGAACATTGCTGTGAGGATTTGATTGAGTGTTAGTGAGGTCAGGTACTGATGTTGAACATTGCTGTGAGGATTTGATTGAGTGTTAGTGAGGTCAGGTACTGATGTTGAACATTGCTGTGAGGATTTGATTGAGTGTTAGTGAGGTCAGGTACTGATGTTGAACATTGCTGTGAGGATTTGATTGAGTGTTAGTGAGGTCAGGTACTGATGTTGAACATTGCTGTGAGGATTTGATTGAGTGTTAGTGAGGTCAGGTATTGATGTTGAACATTGCTGTGAGGATTTGATTGAGTGTTAGTGAGGTCAGGTACTGAGGTTGAACGTTGCTGTGAGGATTTGATTGAGTGTTACTGAGGTCAGGTACTGATGTTGAAACATTGCTGGGAGGATTTGATTGAGTGTTAGTGAGGTCAGGTACTGATGTTGAACATTGCTGTGAGGCTTGATTGAGTGTTAGTGAGGTCAGGTACTGATGTTGAACATTGCTGTGAGGATTTGATTGAGTGTTAGTGAGGTCAGGTACTGATGTTGAACATTGCTGTGAGGATTTGATTGAGTGTTAGTGAGGTCAGGTACTGATGTTGAACATTGCTGTAAGGAATTTAATTGCGTGTTAGTGAGGTCAGGTGCTGATGTTGAACATTGCTGTAAGGATTTGATTGAGTGTTAGTGAGGTCAGGTACTGATGTTGAACATTGCTGTGAGGATGTGATTGAGTGTTAGTGAGGTCAGGTACTGGTGTTGAACATTGCTGTAAGGATTTGATTGAGTATTAGTGAGGTCAGGTACTGATGTTGAAAATTGCTGTGAGGATTTGATTGAGTGTTAGTGAGGTCAGGTATTGATGTTGAACATTGCTGTGAGGATTTGATTGAGTGTTAGTGAGGTCAGGTACTGAGGTTGAACGTTGCTGTGAGGATTTGATTGAGTGTTACTGAGGTCAGGTACTGATGTTGAACATTGCTGTGAGGATTTGATTGAGTGTTACTGAGGTCAGGTACTGATGTTGAAACATTGCTGGGAGGATTTGATTGAGTGTTAGTGAGGTCAGGTATTGATGTTGAACATTGCTGTGAGGATTTGATTGAGTGTTAGTGAGGTCAGGTATTGATGTTGAACATTGCTGTGAGGATTTGATTGAGTGTTAGTGAGGTCAGGTACTGATGTTGAACATTGCTGTGAGGATTTGATTGAGTGTTAGTGAGGTCAGGTACTGATGTTGAACATTGCTGTGAGGATTTGATTGAGTGTTAGTGAGGTCAGGTACTGATGTTGAACATTGCTGTGAGGATTTGATTGAGTGTTAGTGAGGTCAGGTACTGATGTTGAACATTGCTGTGAGGATTTGATTGAGTGTTACTGAGGTCAGGTACTGATGTTGAAACATTGCTGGGAGGATTTGATTGAGTGTTAGTGAGGTCAGGTATCGATGTTGAACATTGCTGTGAGGATTTGATTGAGTGTTAGTGAGGTCAGGTATTGATGTTGAACATTGCTGTGAGGATTTGATTGAGTGTTAGTGAGGTCAGGTACTGATGTTGAACATTGCTGTGAGGATTTGATTGAGTGTTAGTGAGGTCAGGTACTGATGTTGAACATTGCTGTGAGGATTTGATTGAGTGTTAGTGAGGTCAGGTACTGATGTTGAACATTGCTGTGAGGATTTGATTGAGTGTTAGTGAGGTCAGGTACTGATGTTGAACATTGCTGTGAGGATTTGATTGAGTGTTAGTGAGGTCAGGTACTGATGTTGAACATTGCTGTGAGGATTTGATTGAGTGTTAGTGAGGTCAGGTATTGATGTTGAACATTGCTGTGAGGATTTGATTGAGTGTTAGTGAGGTCAGGTACTGATGTTGAACATTGCTGTGAGGATTTGATTGAGTGTTAGTGAGGTCAGGTACTGATGTTGAACATTGCTGTGAGGATTTGATTGAGTGTTAGTGAGGTCAGGTACTGATGTTGAACATTGCTGTGAGGATTTGATTGAGTGTTAGTGAGGTCAGGTACTGATGTTGAACATTGCTGTGAGGATTTGATTGAGTGTTAGTGAGGTCAGGTACTGATGTTGAACATTGCTGTGAGGATTTGATTGAGTGTTAGTGAGGTCAGGTACTGATGTTGAACATTGCTGTGAGGATTTGATTGAGTGTTAGTGAGGTCAGGTATTGATGTTGAACATTGCTGTGAGGATTTGATTGAGTGTTAGTGAGGTCAGGTACTGAGGTTGAACGTTGCTGTGAGGATTTGATTGAGTGTTACTGAGGTCAGGTACTGATGTTGAAACATTGCTGGGAGGATTTGATTGAGTGTTAGTGAGGTCAGGTATTGATGTTGAACATTGCTGTGAGGATTTGATTGAGTGTTAGTGAGGTCAGGTACTGATGTTGAACATTGCTGTGAGGATTTGATTGAGTGTTAGTGAGGTCAGGTACTGATGTTGAACATTGCTGTGAGGATTTGATTGAGTGTTAGTGAGGTCAGGTACTGATGTTGAACACTGCAGTACTAACACAGTGAGATGAGAAGGTTCCACCCAAGTTCCATAAGTTCCCCAAGGACCTTCAGACAAAACACAGTCTGGCATTCAGCCAAAACCTGCTCAGACTGTGGCTGAGATTAGCTGGTGGCTTACGTGGGTCCACCTACTGACCAGTGACCTGTCCGAGAGAGCAGCGCTATTAATCCGGTTAAGAAGGCAAAGCAGGCAGCGTGTCGTCCCCGCCTGCGACTAAATCTCGCTTTAATCGCTGTTTTGAATGGGGACAGCGGTAACAACAGGAAAGTAATGCGGTATTAGCGCGCACTCACAGGAACTAACAATAGAAGAGGGCGGCTAAAGGTTAAATGAGGCTTCCTCTGACTTCATATTCCAATTTTCAGTTCCACCTTAAACAGTGTAGTAGTTACACTCTAGTAGTAGCGATTCACTACTGTAACTACTGCATCACTTAAGGTGGAACGGAACATTTAAAAAAGTCAGCTCCGTATAAGCGCCGGGGCTGAGTCAACAGGTCACTATTACTTATTTAAGAGGTTGTAACCTTAAATAATAATAATAATAATAATAATAATAATAATAATAATAATAATAATAATACCCTTCAGTTCCACAATTAAGGAGTAAACGACACTCATGTTATTGACCAGTAAAATCAGTTAACCTACCCACTGAGCCACCGCAAAGGTCCCTAGGACAGCTCCCATAATCCAGCTATGAAACCAGAACCCCTCCAACAACTCTGTGACCTGTTTCTTCAGGTGTACTTCAAAGACTGACTCCCCGCACGCACCCAACTGTTCTTCCCTCACGCTCTGCTCCGCTGCGTTACAGCTTGTGTCGTCATGCTCTGGGAGGCGCCTGCAGGGCGAGGATTGGCGGGATTTGCCGTAATGCGGGTGTTCCGCACAAGTGTTCCGCACGCCTCTTTTCCGCCTTCAACGAGCTCGGCCTGCAACGCGTTCACTGCGACAGTAGAGGGCGTTCTGTGCTCATACGATGTTAACAAGTCAAGTGGGTTTTATTGTCATTTCAACTACATACAGAGTACACAGTGAAACGAAACAACGTTCCTCCAGGACCATAGTTCAACATAGACAGTGCATACAAGACACAAGTGCAACACAAACAAACAAGTACGGACAGACAACACAACACAGTACAGACAGAACACAATACAGTACAGACAACACAACACAGTACAGACAGAACACAACACAGTACAGACAGAACACAACACAGTACAGACAACACAACACAGTACAGACAACACAACACAGTACAGACAGAACACAACACAGTACAGACAGAACACAACACAGTACAGACAACACAACACAGTACAGACAACACAACACAACACAGTACAGACAGAGAATAATAAATAATTGCTGGTTGTGTGCAAATTGTGCAGTGTGTAATAAATAGAGTCCAGTGAGGGAGTAAAGTTATTAGTGCAATGCTTTGTGCAAAAATGCTTCCCTTTTTATCTGGGGTAAATGGTTGGAGAGAGAGAGAGAGAGAGAGAGAGAGAGAGAGAGAGAGAGAGAGAAAGAGAGAGAGAGTGTACATGTACCAGAAGATATCAGTTCAGACGTTGAGTTGTGTTGAGAAGTCTGATGGCTTGGGGGAAGAAGCTGTTGCAGAGTCTGGTCGTGTTGGACCGGACGCTGCGGTACCTTCTTCCTGATGGCAGGAGGGAGAACAGTCTGTGTGAAGGGTGGGTGGGGTCATCCACAATGCTGGTTGCTTTGCGGATGCAGCGGGTGGAGTAAATGTCCAAGACGGAGGGGAGAGAGACTCCGATGATCCTCTCAGCTGTCCTCACAATGCGTTGGAGGGACTTGCGGTCAGAGGCTGTGCAGGTCCCAAACCAAGCAGTGATGCAGCTGCTTAGGATGCTCTCTATGGTTCCCCTATAGTAAACAGGTGATTACATATAAATATATATGTATGTGTATACTGTACTATATATATATATATATATATATATATATATATATATATATATATATATATATATATATATATATATATATAGTACATAATGTCACTACTTTATAAATAATTATTTAAAATAAATAATAAATATGTAATCATCATTAAATAGATTCTGATTGTAATTATTTGTTTTGTAATTTATTTTACATGCATATATAATGAAACATGCATGGAAGAAAACAATGAGGTAAAAAAAAATGATCAGCTAAAAACTGTTCTAATAATTTAAAAAATTAAATGAATAATTTTAGAGCTTCAGCACTGGGTGAAGCAGGATAATTCTGAATATATTGTTTCATTTCTTGTTCAAAACTTAAAAAAGAGGTCACGTCATGCTTAATTATTTTTGTGAATGTAAGGTTTTGCTCCTCTGTTACAGAAACAAATAAAACCCAAACATAATACGCTTTTTAAAACAAATAAATAATTGTGAATAAATAATTTAAAAAAGGGGTTCAAACACTTCTAGACGACTTAAGCTCAAGTTTACAGGTGAAGTTCGAGTTTACTGTTACTTTTACATCACGTCTTGTTCTTTGTTGCCTGGTTACAAAGCCGAAATCTGACTCATGCAGATCTGATTCCTCCAGTGCAGGTAAAAGTGATTATTGACCAAATCATATTTTCTGCAGTGACCAGATTGTGTATTTTCTCTAGAACAGAGTGTTTTCAACCGATCCACCCTGAATGAATATTCACAGCTTAATTGCATACATAAGCATGTAAAAAATGTAAAAATTCCCCTGTAACCTATATATATATATATATATATATATATATATATATATATATATATATATATATATATATATATATATATATATAGTACTGTGCAAAGTCTGTCGTCTCAGATCTATCCTAGTAATAAATGTATGTATAAACGGGGAAAAGAAAAAGGTTTGGTTCTAAATTCTGCTGATCGCCTCAATCCAATACCTAATAACCTTAACATAGCTAACATGGTTCTGGTCAGATGAAGCCGGTATTGGCTGGTTTGGAAAGGCTTAAACGAACACACTAACCAGTACTTACTGTATTAATGTTATACTGTGGGCCAGTTGTGGGCTGAAGGTTTGAGGAGCAGTCTTGTGACTGGAAAACCATTCAATCCCCTGGACAAACAGGACACAGCTGAAGTGCCCTGCTCCCCGCTCACTGTGGATAGGACTGCCCACCACTTCAGGCAAGAGTGCTCACTGCCCCCTAGTGTGTATGTTCTTTAGTGTGTGTATGTGATGTTTCTCTGCACCCTAATGTGTGTGTTCACTAGTGTGTGTATGTGGGTCTTTCACTGCCCCCTAGTGTGTGTGTTCACTAGGGTGTGTATGTGGGTCTTTCACTGCCCCCTAGTGTGTGTGTTCACTAGTGTGAATATGTGGGTGGTTTCACTGCCCCCTAGTGTGTGTGTTCATATCTGTGTGTTTTACTGTTCCCTAGTGTGTGTGTGTTTGTGTGTATGTGTGTCTGTGTGTGTGGGTGTTTCACTGCCCCCTAGTGTGTGTGTTTACTATGGTGTATGTAGATTCACTAGTGTGGGTATGTGGGTGTTTCACTGCATAGATTGGTTAACACAAGTGACAGATAGTTCCATATTCTATTTATAGTTCTATATTCTATTATATTTATGATTTTCTGAGTATTAAATTTCAATATTGATCATTTTGGATGAAGGGTAATGCACTTTTGCTTGGTGCAGGGTAATGCACTCTCACTCGGTGCAGGGTAATGCACTCTCACTCGGTGCAGGGTAATGCACTCTTGCTTGGTGCAGGGTAATGCACTCTCACTCGGTGCAGGGTAATGCACTCTCACTCGGTGTAGGGTAATGCACTCTTGCTTGGTGCAGGGTAATGCACTCTCACTCGGTGCAGGGTAATGCACTCTTGCTTGGTGCAGGGTAATGCACTCTCGCTCGGTACAGGGTAATGCACTCTTGCTTGGTGCAGGGTAATGCACTCTCGCTCAGTACAGGGTAATGCACTCTCACTCGGTGGTCAATATGTATTGTTCTTTATTGTTCATTTTAAATTAAGCAGCACTGTTACTATCAGTTATTTTGTAAAGAACCATATATAACAGGTTCTTCATCTCCATCAGGAATCATTTCATCATGTAAACAACCTTTTAATAGAATTAAATCAATAGAATCACAGTCTTTACTAAAGAACAGAGAGGGGAACAATGTGCAGAAGGTGAACTGAGTAGAACTGAACACTGAAATGATTTTGGGCAGATAAACCTACACAAGCTCTCCTATTGGTCAGAACTGTACTTGTTAGATTCAATTAGGTAGTGCAAGAGGAATCAACCAATCACGTTTTGATTTCTGACAGGCAGGATCAGTTTAGTGTGTATCAACACTCCAGGCCTTCTGAAAGTTCTGGATACATCACTGACTGAACGTGGACGGCAGTCTACTCGCAGGCTTGTTGGAAATGGTGTGTCTGACCGTATACAGTGCCCTGATTTGGGGTTCTGACAGTTTGTAGTGGATTCAGAAGATCTCAAACAATCCCACAATGCACCGCAATAACAACAATTTAGCGTACAAGCAAAGGGACACTCATAATGCACTGCCTTGTTTCAAAGATTCACATGCAGCTTCTTCGAGGACTTCAGTCACCATCTCCACAGATCTCTCTTCAGATGCGTCTGTGTGCAGTCAGACGGTTTCGGTGGACTGTATTGTATTACAGAGTGTCCGAAACTGTTTACTAGCATCACAGCTAAGTTCCCTGTAACAGTGAGAGGATATGCAGCATTGAACACTGGACGGTCTAATGTAGTTTGTTAGCAAGCACCAAGCAAAACAGTAGCAACCACCTGGGGCACAATAGCAACATTTAGCATGGTCCTAGCAACCACTTGTTACACAATAGCAACTGCCTCGAAACATCCTAGCAATTATCAGGACTACTATAGCAACCACCCAGCAACCATCTAGTATCCACCCAACCTGGGACACCAAAGCAATCACCTATCAACACCCTAGCATCCACCTGGGATACCATAGTAACTGCCTAGCAACACCTGAGTAACTTTCAGGACTACCATAGCAACCACCTAGCAACACCCTAGCACCACTAACCATCTGTGACTCCATAGCAACCACCTAGCAACCACATGGGAACTGCTCAAACTGTAACTTTAAAAGTTAATTTGTTTTTGCTACACTATCAGTCCACATTTTGCTTATTACTGCAAAGAGAGGGCCTAGTGCATGCTGGATAACATAGTGAGAACATGGATGGACGAAATTTCACCCATGCAGCTGAGGAACGCAACGCTGCATTACATAATTTAATTAATAGCTGTAACCAGAAGGCTGCAAACAAAAAAAAAATTCACTAGAAACACTGAGAGACGGTCAGTAAGTATAATAAACGTCTCGGCTCAAATGAGTGACTCTTGAAGCCACAAGGTCACCACTGACATAATGATATCACAGCCTGCAGGCCAGAGATCCAGCTCTGGAGGCCAGACTGGGAACAGTCTCAGTTCAGTTAGGAAGCCATTAGACTGTATTATCGCTGATGTGAAGTAAATTAGGTTTCAGTTCTTGTGATTTCTCGAAGATTACAGTAAATACCAGGAAACATCTGCTGCTGATTAGAGTTACTACATCTTATTATTCAGTATCTACATGGACTACAAGCTATCCTTGGCTTATAGGAGTGTAAATACTGGCTATTTAAAGAAAATGTTGGGCCCTTTTTTCTGTGCAGAGATCTGAGAACAGCACTGATAACAGTGTAAGGGAAACAGAGTGTGTGCATTAGTCAGGTTATTTTAAAGACAGGTGCAGGTCAGTGACGGGTCAGTAGTAATGAATGAATGATGTAGAGAATCTTCCCAGCTTTCACCAAAGCTTTCATTCCGTGAAAAGCCAGACTGACGGAGTTCATTTTCAGACGGAAAGGTGTGAAGCTGTGAGGCAAGGACTCCTCTAACCGCTCCAGGTCAGAAGAGGAGGACTGAGAGAGCTATAATTAGAAAGAGAAGGTTCTCAGACTAGGTGTACGAGTGGGAGTGACTGGAGTGTTTATGGGAAATAAGGTCAGAAACCAAGAGAACCAATAATTAACTCCATAATTCAGTCTCAGAGCACACCACTAACACTAACACTGTTCCTTCATCCCTTTATTCCTTTATCACCACCAACACTGTTCCTTCATCCCTTCATTCCTTTATCACCACCAACACTGTTCCTTCATCCCTTCATTCCTTTATCATCACCAACACTGTTCCTTCATCCCTTTATTCCTTTAACATCACCAACACTGTTCCTTCATCCCTTCATTCCTTTATCATCACCAACACTGTTCCTTCATCCCTTTATTCCTTTATCACCACCAACACTGTTCCTTCATCCCTTCATTCCTTTATCATCACCAACACTGTTCCTTCATCCCTTTATTCCTTTATCATCACCAACACTGTTCCTTCATCCCTTTATTCCTTTATCACCACCAACACTGTTCCTTCATCCCTTCATTCCTTTATCATCACCAACACTGTTCCTTCATCCCTTTATTCCTTTATCATCACCAACACTGTTCCTTCATCCC
This sequence comes from Megaleporinus macrocephalus, assembly GCA_021613375.1. NCBI lineage: Eukaryota > Metazoa > Chordata > Actinopteri > Characiformes > Anostomidae > Megaleporinus > Megaleporinus macrocephalus. Next base: position 5,941,155 of record CM038714.1, on the reverse strand, counting down.
TTTATTCCTTTATCATCACCAACACTGTTCCTTCATCCCTTCATTCCTTTATCATCACCAACACTGTTCCTTCATCCCTTTATTCCTTTATCACCACCAACACTGTTCCTTCATCCCTTCATTCCTTTATCATCACCAACACTGTTCCTTCATCCCTTTATTCCTTTAACATCACCAACACTGTTCCTTCATCCCTTTATTCCTTTATCATCACCAACACTGTTCCTTCATCCCTTCATTCCTTTATCATTACCAACACTGTTCCTTCATCCCTTTATTCCTTTATCACCACCAACACTGTTCCTTCATCCCTTCATTCCTTTATCATCACCAACACTGTTCCTTCATCCCTTTATTCCTTTATCACCACCAACACTGTTCCTTCATCCCTTCATTCCTTTATCATCACCAACACTGTTCCTTCATCCCTTTATTCCTTTATCACCACCAACACTGTTCCTTCATCCCTTCATTCCTTTATCATCACCAACACTGTTCCTTCATCCCTTTATTCCTTTATCATCACCAACACTGTTCCTTCATCCCTTTATTCCTTTATCATCACCAACACTGTTCCTTCATCCCTTCATTCCTTTATCATCACCAACACTGTTCCTTCATCCCTTTATTCCTTTATCACCACCAACACTGTTCCTTCATCCCTTCATTCCTTTATCATCACCAACACTGTTCCTTCATCCCTTTATTCCTTTATCACCACCAACACTGTTCCTTCATCCCTTCATTCCTTTATCATCACCAACACTGTTCCTTCATCCCTTTATTCCTTTATCATCACCAACACTGTTCCTTCATCCCTTTATTCCTTTATCATCACCAACACTGTTCCTTCATCCCTTCATTCCTTTATCATTACCAACACTGTTCCTTCATCCCTTTATTCCTTTATCACCACCAACACTGTTCCTTCATCCCTTCATTCCTTTATCATCACCAACACTGTTCCTTCATCCCTTTATTCCTTTATCACCACCAACACTGTTCCTTCATCCCTTCATTCCTTTATCATCACCAACACTGTTCCTTCATCCCTTTATTCCTTTATCACCACCAACACTGTTCCTTCATCCCTTCATTCCTTTATCATCACCAACACTGTTCCTTCATCCCTTTATTCCTTTATCATCACCAACACTGTTCCTTCATCCCTTTATTCCTTTATCATCACCAACACTGTTCCTTCATCCCTTCATTCCTTTATCATCACCAACACTGTTCCTTCATCCCTTTATTCCTTTATCATCACCAACACTGTTCCTTCATCCCTTCATTCCTTTATCATCACCAACACTGTTCCTTCGTCCCTTTATTCCTTTATCACCACCAACACTGTTCCTTCATCCCTTCATTCCTTTATCATCACCAACACTGTTCCTTCATCCCTTTATTCCTTTATCACCACCAACACTGTTCCTTCATCCCATCATTCCTTTATCATCACCAACACTGTTCCTTCATCCCTTTATTCCTTTATCATCACCAACACTGTTCCTTCATCCCTTCATTCCTTTATCATCACCAACACTTCCTTCATCCCTTTATTCCTTTATCATCACCAACACTGTTCCTTCATCCCTTTATTTCTTTATCATCACCAACACTGTTCCTTCATCCCTTTATTCCTTTATCATCACCAACACTGTTCCTTTATCCCTTCATTCCTTTATCATCACCAACACTGTTCCTTCATCTCTTCATTCCTTTATCATCACCAACACTGTTCCTTCATCCCTTTATTCCTTTATCATCACCAACACTGTTCCTTCATCCCTTCATTCCTTTATCATCACCAACACTGTTCCTTCATCCCTTTATTCCTTTATCATCACCAACACTGTTCCTTCATCCCTTTATTCCTTTATCACCACCAACACTGTTCCTTCATCCCTTTATTCCTTTATCACCACCAACACTGTTCCTTCATCCCTTTATTCCTTTATCATCACCAACACTGTTCCTTCATCCCTTTATTCCTTTATCATCACCAACACTGTTCCTTCATCCCTTCATTCCTTTATCATCACCAACACTGCTCCTTCATCCCTTTATTCCTTTATCATCACCAACACTGTTCCTTCATCCCTTCATTCCTTTATCATCACCAACACTTCCTTCATCCCTTTATTGCTTTATCATCACCAACACTGTTCCTTCATCCCTTTATTTCTTTATCATCACCAACACTGTTCCTTCATCCCTTTATTCCTTTATCATCACCAACACTGTTCCTTCATCCCTTCATTCCTTTATCATCACCAACACTGTTCCTTCATCTCTTCAATCCTTTATCATCACCAACACTGTTCCTTCATCCCTTTATTCCTTTATCATCACCAACACTGTTCCTTCATCCCTTCATTCCTTTATCATCACCAACACTGTTCCTTCATCCCTTTATTCCTTTATCATCACCAACACTGTTCCTTCATCCCTTCATTCCTTTATCATCACCAACACTTCCTTCATCCCTTTATTCCTTTATCATCACCAACACTGTTCCTTCATCCCTTTATTTCTTTATCATCACCAACACTGTTCCTTCATCCCTTTATTCCTTTATCATCACCAACACTGTTCCTTCATCCCTTTATTCCTTTATCATCACCAACACTGTTCCTTCATCCCTTTATTCCTTTATCATCACCAACACTGTTCCTTCATCCCTTCATTCCTTTATCATCACCAACACTTCCTTCATCCCTTTATTCCTTTATCATCACCAACACTGTTCCTTCATCCCTTCATTCCTTTATCATCACCAACACTTCCTTCATCCCTTTATTGCTTTATCATCACCAACACTGTTCCTTCATCCCTTTATTTCTTTATCATCACCAACACTGTTCTTTCATCCCTTTATTGCTTTATCATCACCAACACTGTTCCTTTATCCCTTCATTCCTTTATCATCACCAACACTGTTCCTTCATCCCTTCAATCCTTTATCATCACCAACACTGTTCCTTCATCCCTTTATTCCTTTATCATCACCAACACTGTTCCTTCATCCCTTCATTCCTTTATCATCACCAACACTGTTTCTTCATCCCTTCATTCCTTTATCATCACCAACACTGTTCCTTCATCCCTTCATTCCTTTATCATCACCAACACTGTTCCTTCATCCCTTTATTCTTTTATCATTACCAACACTGTTCCTATATCCCTTCATTCCTTTATCATCACCAACACTGTTCCTTCATCCCTTTATTCCTTTATCATCAATAACACTGTTCCTTCATCCCCTTATTCCTTTATCATCTCCAACACTGTTCCTTCATCCCCTTATTCCTTTATCATCACCAACACTGTTCCTTCATCCCCTTATTCCTTTATCATCACCAACACTGTTCCTACATCCCATTATTCCTTTATCATCACCAACACTGTTCCTTCATCCCTTTATCATCACCAACACTGTTTCTTCATCCCTTTATTCCTTTATCATCGCAAACACTGTTCCTTCATCCCTTTATTCCTTTATCACCACCAACACTGTTCCTTCATCCCCTTATTCCTTTATCATTACCAACACTGTTCCTACATCCCTTTACTCCTTTATCAAAACCAACACTGTTTCTTCATCCCTTTATTCCTTTATCATCACCAACACTGTTCCTTCATCCCTTCATTCCTTTATCATCACCAACACTGTTCCTTCATCCCTTCATTCCTTTATCATTACCAACACTGTTCCTTCATCCCTTCATTCCTTTATCCTCACCAACACTGTTCCTTCATCCCTTTATTCTTTTATCATTACCAACACTGTTCCTATATCCCTTCATTCCTTTATCATCACCAACACTGTTCCTTCATCCCTTTATTCCTTTATCATCAATAACACTGTTCCTTCATCCCCTTATTCCTTTATCATCTCCAACACTGTTCCTTCATCCCCTTATTCCTTTATCATCACCAACACTGTTCCTTCATCCCCTTATTCCTTTATCATCACCAACACTGTTCCTACATCCCATTATTCCTTTATCATCACCAACACTGTTCCTTCATCCCTTTATCATCACCAACACTGTTTCTTCATCCCTTTATTCCTTTATCATCACTAACACTGTTCCTTCATCCCTTTATTCCTTTATCACCACCAACACTGTTCCTTCATCCCCTTATTCCTTTATCATTACCAACACTGTTCCTACATCCCTTTACTCCTTTATCAAAACCAACACTGTTTCTTCATCCCTTTATTCCTTTATCATCACCAACACTGTTCCTTCATCCCTTTATTCCTTTATCATCACCAACACTGTTCCTTCATCCCCTTATTCCTTTATCACCACCAACACCGTTCCTTCATCCCTTCATTCCTTTATCATCACCAACACTGTTCCTTCAGCCCTTTATTCCTTTATCATCACCAACACTGTTCCTTCATCCCTTCATTGCTTTATCATCACCAACACTGTCCCTTCATCCCCTTATTCCTTTATCATCACCAACACTGTTCCTTTATCCCCTTATTCCTTTATCATCACCAACACTGTTCCTTCATCCCTTCATTCCTTTATCATCACCAACACTGTCCCTTCATCCCCTTATTCCTTTATCATCACCAACACTGTTCCTTTATCCCCTTATTCCTTTATCATCACCAACACTGTTCCTTCATCCCTTCATTCCTTTATCATCACCAACACTGTTCCTTCATTTCTTCATTCCTTTATCATCACCAACACTGTTCCTTCATCCCTTCATTCCTTTATCATCACCAACACTGTTCCTTCATCCCCTTATTCCTTTATCATCACCAACACTGTTCCTTCACCCCTTTATTCCTTTATCATCACCAACACTGTCCCTTCATCCCCTTATTCCTTTATCACCACCAACACTGTTCCTTCATCCCTACATTCCTTTATCATCACCAACTCTGTTCCTTTATCCCCTTATTCCTTTATCATCACCAACACTGTTCCTTCATCCCTTCATTCCTTTATCATCACCAACACTGTTCCTTCATTTCTTCATTCCTTTATCATCACCAACACTGTTCCTTCATTTCTTCATTCCTTTATCATCACCAACACTGTTCCTTCATCCCCTTATTCCTTTATCATCACCAACACTGTTCCTTCACCCCTTTATTCCTTTATCATCACCAACACTGTCCCTTCATCCCCTTATTCCTTTATCACCACCAACACTGTTCCTTCATCCCTACATTCCTTTATCATCACCAACACTGTTCCTTTATTTCTTCATTCTTTTGTCATCACCAACACTGTTCCTTCATTTCTTCATTCTTTCATCACCACCAATACTGTTCCTTCATCCCCTTATTCCTTTATCACCACCAACACTGTTCCTTCATCCCTACATTCCTTTATCATCACCAACACTGTTCCTTCATCCCTTTGTTCCTTTATCATCACCAACACTGTTCCTTCCTCCCTTCATTCCTTTATCATTACCAACACTGTTCCTTCATCCCCTTATTCCTTTATCACCACCAACACTGTTCCTTCACCCCTTTATTCCTTTATCACCACCAACACTGTTCCTTCATCCCTTTATTCCTTTATCATCACCAACACTGTCCCTTCATCCCCTTATTCCTTTATTACCACCAACACTGTTCCTTCATCCCTTTATTCCTTTATCATCACCAACACTGTTCCTTCATCCCTTCATTCCTTTATTACCACCAACACTGTTCCTTCATCCCTTCATTCCTTTATCATCACCAACACTGTTCCTTCATCCCTTTATTCCTTTATCACCACCAACACTGTTCCTTCATCCCCTTATTCCTTTATCACCACCAACACTGTTCCTTCATCCCTTTATTCCTTTATCATCACCAACACTGTTCCTTCATCCCTTTATCATCACCAACACTGTTCCTTCATCCCTTTATTCCTTTATCATCACAAACACTGTTCCTTCATCCCTTTATTCCTTTATCATCACTAACACTGTTCCTTCATCCCTTTATTCCTTTATCACCACCAACACTGTTCCTTCATCCCCTTATTCCTTTATCATTACCAACACTGTTCCTACATCCCTTCACTCCTTTATCATCACCAACACTGTTCCTTCATCCCTTTATCATCACCAACACTGTTCCTTCATCCCTTTATTCCTTTATCATCACCAACACTGTTCCTTCATCCCTTTATCATCACCAACACTGTTCCTTCATCCCTTTATTCCTTTATCATCACCAACACTGTTCCTTCATCCCCTTATTCCTTTATCACCACCAACACTGTTCCTTCATCCCTTCATTCCTTTATCATCACCAACACTGTTCCTTCATCCCTTTATTCCTTTATCATCACCAACACTGTTCCTTCATCCCTTCATTCCTTTATCATCACCAACACTGTTCCTTCATCCCTTTATTCCTTTATCATCACCAACACTGTTCCTTCATCCCTTCATTCCTTTATCATCACCAACACTGTTCCTTCATCCCCTTATTCCTTTATCATCACCAACACTGTCCCTTCATCCCCTTATTCCTTTATCACCAACAACACTGTTCCTTCATCCCTACATTCCTTTATCATCACCAACACTGTTCCTTAATTTCTTCATTTGTTTATCATCACCAACACTGTTCCTTCATCCCCTTATTCCTTTATCATCACCAACACTGTTCCTTCATTTCTTCATTCTTTTATCATCACCAACACTGTTCCTTCATTTCTTTATTCTTTCATCACCACCAACACTGTTCCTTCATTTCTTCATTCTTTCATCACCACCAACACTGTTCCTTCATCCCTACATTCCTTTATCATCACCAACACTGTTCCTTCATTTCTTCATTCTTTCATCACCACCAACACTGTTCCTTCATTTCTTCATTCTTTCATCACCACCAACACTGTTCCTTCATGCCATCAATGTCACAATAATATCTCAACTCTATCAAAATAAGTGAACTACTTTTTTTGCCGACCCATTCTTTTGGAACATTTACATCACTATCACAGTACTGTTCAGAACAATAGCCACATCATTCGGCCCTGGCCAGAGCAGGGAATGACCAGACTGTTCTGGACTCCACTGCTTCCCTTCCAGTTGACTGAAATGAATCAGTCCCTGAGTCACAAGCGTGCACTTCAGCTGAACTTGGGTCGGAAAACATTCGCCGGCCTTTTCCTGTGAGGTCCTCAGGTCATTTTTGTTGGAAAGTTGTTGACTGAGGTCTGCGACGTGTAGAGATGTGGTCTAGTGATCTTTCCTCGTTTGGTGGAAGTGCAAAACGCAAAAAAAAGAAGCTGAAAATGCACATGCGGTGGGCGCAAGAAATCATATACATACCCACCAATATGTACAGTAGACTGATTTAGGTTTACTTAGACTTGGCCGACTTCACGGGCGCGATGCTCTCACACAGCTATTTGTCGAGCTGTGAGCGATTCGAGAAGCAGGGATGGTGTAAAAGTGGACGTTCTGCTGTGCTGGAATTGGAAGTATTTTTGATCTCCATCCAGGTTCTATTTGCACTGTCCGCCTCTGACATCAGAGCCCCGGCTGTATAAATGAATGGGCGGTTTGCTAACACTGGCACTTAATGGAATCACGGACGTCTCACATAGGAGGCAAGTTCGGGCTCCCGGGATGAAGAGAGAAAGTAGAGAGGCTATTCTTCCCGTCTCCCTCCTCCTCTGTGCGCTCTCACAGGTCAGAACTCTCCGCTCACTCTCTGCCTTTCAGGTGTGGAAGCTCCAGCCGTGGCTCATACTAGAGGTGCTGAGAGGAAACATAGATAAACCTGCTGAATTATTTTATTATTATTTATTATTATTAAGACAATGCATAAGACCTTATGTTACATTACATGTATGTATGTATTTATGTATATAAATGATGTTTACTGGCTTTAATTGGGAAAAATTTGGTTACACATCTGAAATGTATGTTCCATGTTTTGAAATTGTCTGATTTGAATAGTTCTAAGGCATATTTCACACATATATGAACATATATGGCAACTTGTATATGAAGGAAATCTGTACATGCAGGTTATTTTTTATTACTGTATTTTATAGTCTTTACTTTACTTTCAGTGTTAGTCAATGTAAAGAGGTTTTATTCCAGGGGGATTTTGGAGGATTTCTATTGGTCCATTCATCATGAATCAGTCACAAGATATAACGAGCAGCTGTCAGTACATGTTTTTTTTTTTTTGGACAGGGACGACATAATAATATGATCTAACTTTTTTATTTTAATAATAACTCTTTTGTTTTAATGTCATTTTGGGTAACCCTAACCCTAACCCTAACCCTACATCTGAAATCCATATCATCGCTGTGCATTTCTGTCTATTTTTATTTTTATACATTATTTTAACACAACAGCATTTACATTGTCTACAAAGTTTCGTGGACCAATAGAAATGCTCCAAAATAGCTTGGAAAAAAATTCTGGTTCCATTGACTTACATTGAAAGTAAAGCAGGTTTTTTGAAAGCATTGTCATATATCTTCTACATGGATTTCAATAGGCGGTTCTTAGTTTTGGAAAACTAAAATCACATAAAATCTTCCAAAAATACTGATTGTAGATTATGCACGTCTTCAAAAGGTTCCTCACATTCCAGAGCATCTGTTTGGACACGGTTCTTTAGGGAACCAAGATTAGCACCCTTTTGTTTTTGGAAAGGCGAATGGTCTATCATACAGGTTTGCTAATGCAACAGTGCAATCATACATTACATGCTTAAAAACAGGGTTACTCAAGGGCCTTACCAAAGAAAATTATTCTATACAGAACCATGAAGACGTACAAAATTCTTTGCAAGATTCCAGGGTTCTTTGCATTATGAAATGGTTCTCCAGGCTGAAGAATGTGCTGCAGATGGTGTCAAGCTGTTTTCAAACAGGTTACATATAGAACCATCTACAGCACATTCTCCATGAGCCTGGAGAACAACTGTATCCTGTAAGAAACAATTTAATCAGTGTAATGGTCAGAGTTGATCACTGTAATGGTCAGAGTTGATGGCTGTAATGGTCAGAGTTGATCACTGTAATGGTCAGAGTTGATCACTAATGTTCAGAGTTGATCACTGTAATGGTCAAAGTTGATCACTGTACTGGTCAGAGTTGATCACTGTAATGTTCAGAGTTGATCACTGTAATGGTCAGAGTTGATCACTGCAATCGTCAGAGTTGATCACTGTAATGTTCAGAGTTGATCACTAATGGTCAGAGTTGATCGCTGTAATAGTCAGAGTTGATCACTGTAATGTTCAGAGTTGATCACTAATGGTCAGAGTTGATCGCTGTAATAGTCAGAGTTGATCACTGTAATGTTCAGAGTTGATCACTGTAATGTTCAGAGTTGATCACTAATGGTCAGAGTTGATCGCTGTAATGGTCAGAGTTGATCACTGCAATGGTCAGAGTTGATCACTGTAATGTTCAGAGTTGATCACTAATGGTCAGAGTTGATCGCTGTAATAGTCAGAGTTGATTGCTGTACTTGTCAGAGTTGATCACTGTAATAGTCAGAGTTGATCACTGTAATGTTCAGAGTTGATCACTAATGGTCAGAGTTGATCGCTGTAATAGTCAGAGTTGATCACTGTAATGTTCAGAGTTGATCACTGTAATAGTCAGAGTTGATCACTGTAATGTTCAGAGTTGATCACTGTAATGGTCAGAGTTGATCACTGTAATGTTCAGAGTTGATCACTAATGGTGAGAGTTGATCGCTGTAATAGTCAGAGTTGATCACTGTAATGTTCAGAGTTGATCACTGTAATAGTCAGAGTTGATCACTGTAATGTTCAGAGTTGATCACTGTAATAGTCAGAGTTGATCACTGTAATGTTCAGAGTTGATCACTGTAATAGTCAGAGTTGATCACTGTAATGGTCAGAGTTGATCACTGTAATGGTCAGAGTTGATCGCTGTAATAGTCAGAGTTGATCACTGTAATAGTCAGAGTTGATCACTGTAATGGTCAGAGTTGATCGCTGTAATAGTCAGAGTTGATCACTGTAATAGTCAGAGTTGATCACTGTAATAGTCAGAGTTGATCACTGTAATGGTCAGAGTTGATCACTGTAATAGTCAGAGTTGATCACTGTAATGGTCAGAGTTGATCACTGTAATGGTCAGAGTTGATCGCTGTAATAGTCAGAGTTGATCACTGTACTGGTCAGAGTTGATCACTGTAATGATCAGAGTTGATCATTGTAATGTTCAGAGTTGATCCCTGTAATGGTCAGAGTTGATCACTGTAATAGTCAGAGTTGATCGCTGTACTGGTCAGAGTTGATCACTGTAATGGTCAGAGTTGATCATTGTAATGTTCAGAGTTGATCCCTGTAATGGTCAGAGTTGATCAGCGTAATGGTCAGAGTTGATCACTGTAAAGTTCAGAGTTGATCACTGTAATGGTCAGAGTTGATCACTGTAGTGGTAAGAGTTGATCACTGTAATGGTCAGAGTTGATCACTGTAATAGTCAGAGTTGATCACTGTACTGGTCAGAGATGATCACTGTAATGTTCAGAGTTGATCACTGTAATGGTCAGAGTTGATCACTGTAATGGTCAGAGTTGATCACTGTAATGGTTAGAGTTGATCACTGTAATGGTCAGAGTTGATCAGTGTGGGCCCCATGTGGTTTTCATCTGGACTCAATGGGTTTTACATGGGTTTGTTGTGGCTTTTTGAATGGGGATACAAGGACCACAGTTTGTTCTTTGGGCCTAGTGCTGGAGGATATGGTCAAAATGTATATTGCGATATATTACTTAATTTTGGTTGTTATGATATCATTATGATATCAATATAAATAATTTGAGGGCCCCAGACAAACTGCCACGAATTCCTATAATGAAAGTCTGTATCTACTTTATCAATTTAACTAACTGACTTTACATTTACATTTACGGCATTTAGCAGACGTTCTTATCCAGAGCGACTTATAAAAATACTTATTGTTCGGTTAGAGTATGTATCTCTATCTAGTACAAACAGGTTTAAGTCCAAACTACTCTTATACTCAAACACTGCCATCAACACAGGGCCAGTGTTGATTCAAGGATTCAAGGATTCAAGGATTCAAGGAGACTTTATTGTCATTCGCATCACATGTGGTACATGGGGTGGAACGAAATTGTGGTACCCAAGGACCCAGTTTTACCCAGACAGCAGTACTTAAATAAATAAAATAAACATAAATATATAAAATATATGAAAATAAAATAAACAGGAATGGAGAAGGTAGCAGCAGAGTGTATTAAAGTGACTGGTGTCGTAAAAGTGTCAGTGCAGTAAAAGTGTCAGTGCAGTGGTTCCACTAAGTGGCGTTTAAAAGTCTTACAGCTTCCGGAATGAAGCTGTTCCTCAGTCTGTTCGTTCTACACTTAACGCTCCGCAGCCTCCTGCCTGAGGGGAGCGGGACAAACAGTGAGTGTGCTGGATGAGTGGGGTCCTTCATGATGCAGGTGGCCCTCTTCCTGCATCTGGAGGTGTATATGTCCGTGGTGGTGGGGAGGCTGACTCCGACAGACCTCTGTGCAGCCTTCACCACCCTCTGCAGAGCTTTCCTGTCTGCAGCAGAGCAGCTTCCGTGCCACACGTTGATGCTGGAGCATAGAACGCTCTCCACCACACATCTGTAGAAGGAGGTGAGGACCGAGCTCCCGAGCCCAGCTCGCCTCAACCGCCTGAGGAAGTAGAGCCGCTGATGTGCCTTCCTGACCAGGCTGGAAGTGTTGTTGCTCCAGGTGAGGTTGTTGCTCAGGTGAACACCCAAGTACCTGTAGCTGGAGACCACTTCCACCGCAGACCCTCCGACATGCAGGGGGAGGTGGGCATGTCTGCCCCTTCTGAAGTCCACAATCATCTCCTTCGTCTTCTTTATGTTGATGCAGAGGTTGTTCTTTCTGCACCAACCCTCCAGGTGTTCTACCTCCCGTCTGTAGCCAGACTCATCACTGTTTGTGATGCATCCGACCACTGCCGTGTCGTCCGCAAACTTCACAATATGACAGCCTGGGTGGATGGGTGAGCAGTCATATGTGAGCAGCGTGAACAAAAGGGGGCTCAACACACAGCCCTGAGGGGAGCCAGTGCTGAGGATTGTGGTGGAGGAGGAGAGATTGTGGATCCTCACAGACTGCGGCCTGTTGGTCAGGAAGTCCAGGACCCAGTTGCAAAGAGAAGAGCACAGACCAAGTGAGGAGAGCTTATCTGTCAGTGTCTGGGGTATCATGGTGTTGAAGGCGGAAGTGAAGTCCACAAAGAGCATACGGACATAAGAGTCCTTCTGCTCCAGGTGGGTGAGGGCAGTGTGGACCACAGAGGAAATGGCATCGTCTGTGGATCGGTTCCTCCTGTAGGCGTACTGGTGTGGGTCCACAGTGACGTCGATGGTGGCTTTGATGTGGGTCATAACCAGTCTTTCAAAGCATTTAGTGACTATCGGCGTGAGAGCTATCGGCCGGTAGTCATTCAGACCTGTCACTGTGGAGCTCTTGGGGACCGGGATGATGGTGGCGGTCTTCAGGCAGGTGGGAACAGCTGCCTGGGTGAGGGAGACATTGAAAATGTCTGCCAGGACCTCGGAGATCTGATCAGCGCACTCCCGTAGTACTCGTCCGGGTATATTATCCGGACCAGCACTTTTCCGGGGGTTGATCCTCCTGAGGGTCCTCCTTACCTCTGCTGGTGTCACACAGAGGGGTACTTCTCCAGGTGGAGGGGTGAGTCTTATGCTGGGCGGGGATACCTAGAAAAAAGACAATGCAATACCTAGCAAGACTGGAACACCTACAGAGAAGAGAATAAATACAGACTACATACAGTATCAGTGCAGTACTTAGCCAGTGTTCCTAGAAGATAAAGTGCAATTACAGTTTATACCAATAGTTTAGTAGATTAGTGCTTATGTGTTTAGTAGTTAAGTGCTTTACAAAGAGATAGGTCTTCAGTCTGCATTTGAAGACCGCGAGAGAGTTCGCTGTTCGGACAGCCAATAGAAGTTCATTCCACCATCTGGGCTCCAGGACAGAGAAGCGTTGCGTGTCTTCCATGAATCTTGAGTGATGGCGGGTCAAGCCAAGCCACACTTGGCTCGAGGTGCGGTTCGACTTTTGACCATTGTCATAAGGTCAGGAGGAGCTGGTCCATTCTTGGCTTTGTAGGCATCAGAACTTTAAACTGAATGCGAGCAGCTACAGGAAGCCAGTGAAGGGAGCGCAGCAGTGGAGTGACAGGAGTGAACTTGGGAAGATTGAAGACGAGCCGTGCTGCTGCATTTTGGATCAGTTGTAAGGGTCTGATGTCCTGCAGAGGAAGACCAGCCAGGAGCGAGTTGCAGTTGTTGAGCCTTGAAATGACAAGAGACTGGACGAGCACCTGGGAGGCCTCCTGAGAGAGGAAGGGTCGGAACGATAACTGGTCATCCAGAGTCACCCCAAGCCTTCTTGCATCTTCAGACGGAACAATCAAAGAGTTCTCGAATGAGATGGCAAGATCCTGCTGAGGGCCTGTAGTTCCAGGGATGAACAGCAGGTCAGTCTAGCTGGGATTGAGCTTCAGATGATGAGCTGTCATCCATGAAGAGATGTCAGTCAGACATGCAGAGATGCGAGTGCAAACCTGAGTATCACATGGTGGGAAGGAAAGCATTTTAAATTACAACAGAGGCCGAGTTTCTTATTCTTTTGTAAACAGATTGAACAGATTAAAACAGTTGTGTGTCAGCTCGGATACAGAACATAAAGTGTTCATATACATAAAAGAAACATGACATCCCCATCAAATAAGCAGCCTTCTAGATCAGGGGACTAGATTGGACAATATTAAAATACTAAAGGACCGGTTTCTCTTTCCAAAAGTATTATTTATACATTATATATATATATATATATATATATATATATATATATATATATATATATATATATATATATATATATATATATATATATATATATGTTATAACACTTATAACACAAAATATGAAAAAACAAACGTACAGAATAATGAATAATTACTAATTAATTTAATTTTACTGTAATTGCAGCAGTAAAAATGTTACAATGCACTAAAAATGTTGTCTTAACATGGGCTGATATGCTGCTCACTAGATAATGTTATGAAACTCAGTCAAACATTTGAAGGCTGAAGTGTATATGCATACAAGAAATATAGCTTGTATGAAACCACAAGCGTTAGGGCTTAAATACTCATTAATACTCAGCATTAAATATGATGAAGCTTTCTGTCTGCACTCTGTTTATTGGCTCACGTATACGGATGGGGGCAGTGCAAGACGCCACCACTTCCATACAAACACAGTAAAGAAGAAATGGCGGGACTGTTTGTGAGCTGGTTAGAAATTTTAACCGTGATGTATCTTCACCGCAGCTCAGTCGTTTTTCTTTATGAACTAAATACAGAACTACGAGCTCATCCAGCGTGGTCATGTTTGATTTACAACAAACTGCCCGCTACTGGAAGTGTTGCTCAGCAACCATGTCACCGGAGCTGACACAGAGAGTGTATGTGACTGTGACGGTCATACCGCTTGAAACACGCAGACATTTCCGCACGTAGAGGAAGTATAAATGATTAATAAGCCTTAAGTTTATTTAACTTTAGGTGCGTCTGAAATCGTCTACTAGTCAGTAGGTACTGGATTAGAGTCAGTACGTACTGCTCGAGCAGCAGACTAGTAGGTAATTTCAGTAGGAGAGTTTTAGTAGCCACACAACCTCAGACGCACTACATCCACCATATTACCAACGTCCTGTGACGCAAGACGTCAGACCACCACCGTAAAAGTCCTGCTGTTCATTTAAAAGCTCATTTACTGACAGATTTAGATCTTTTAGTGACTCTGATCTGTGTTTTAGTCTGATTATGTATCAGACGGTGTGGAGCTGTAGATCAGAGAAGATGAAACAGGAGGAATGTAATCATTGTTTATCTCAGCAGTAGCGCTAACTTCTGTAGCGGCAGTTCAGTACCCACGCTCACCTACTGATTTCACGACTGAGTATTCAGACATACTAGCCACGCTCACCTACTGATTTCACTACTGAGTATTCAGACATACTAGCCACGCTCGCCTACTGATTTCACTACTGAGTATTCAGACATACTAGCCACGCTCGCCTACTGATTTCACTACTGAGTATTCAGACATACTAGCCGCGCTCGCCTACTGATTTACTACTGAGTATTCAGACATACTAGCCACGCTCGCCTACTGATTTCACTACTGAGTATTCAGACATACTAGCTGCGCTCACCTACTGATTTACTACTGAGTATTCAGACATACTAGCCGCGCTCGCCTACTGATTTACTACTGAGTATTCAGACATACTAGCCACGCTCGCCTACTGATTTCACTACTGAGTATTCAGACATACTAGCCGCGCTCGCCTACTGATTTACTACTGAGTATTCAGACATACTAGCCACGCTCGCCTACTGATTTCACTACTGAGTATTCAGACATACTAGCCGCGCTCACCTACTGATTTCACTACTGAGTATTCAGACATACTAGCTGCGCTCACCTACTGATTTACTACTGAGTATTCAGACATACTAGCCGCGCTCGCCTACTGATTTACTACTGAGTATTCAGACCTACTAGCCGCGCTCGCCTACTGATTTCACTACTGAGTATTCAGACATACTAGCCGCGCTCACCTACTGATTTACTACTGAGTATTCAGACATACTAGCCACGCTCACCTACTGATTTCACTACTGAGTATTTAGACATACTAGCCACGCTCGCCTACTGATTTACTACTGAGTATTCAGACATACTAGCCACGCTCACCTACTGATTTCACTACTGAGTATTCAGACATACTAGCCACGCTCGCCTACTGATTTACTACTGAGTATTCAGACATACTAGCCACGCTCACCTACTGATTTCACTACTGAGTATTCAGACATACTAGCCACGCTCGCCTACTGATTTACTACTGAGTATTCAGACATACTAGCCACGCTCGCCTACTGATTTACTACTGAGTATTCAGACAAGTAGACAAGTTGGAGATTTCGGACGCACCTTTTGTCTCACAACACAGCGGTGAAATATACTATACATTTATGTACTGTTGCCACCGTCAGGTAAAAGGAACAATTGCAACGTACCGACGGGCCATTAAGGGTGATTATGCGGCTACCCTGCCGTAAATAATACATTAAAAAAACACAGCTATTGAAACATATCTTATCACGTTAAATACCGTTATCCAATTATTGCCCAGACGTATTTGGGCCGCACATGGGTTTAATTTCGGCTGTGTGGGTTTTTATGTAGTCTAGTAGTGCTTTCTGATTGGTGATACATGGACACCAGCTGGTTTATAATTCAGGCCCCAGTTGGATTGTAATCTTGGGCCCCAGTTGGGTTATAACTTTGCAGCCCAGCTGGATTATAACGTTGGGCTCCAGTTGAGCTATAGTCATGGGTCCCAGTCGGTTCAGTTTGTGGCCCCCAGGTAGGTTATCATTGTGGGCTACATTTGAGGTCCCAGCAGGGTTACAGTTAGTTTTGTTTTAACTGTGGGGCCAGTTGATGATTGTTCACATGGGCCCCACTTGCTGCCAATATTGACCCCATTAGTGACCCACATGACCAAAAACACACACAGGGCCCAAATGGAGCCAATGGACAAGTCTTTGTGGGCCCCGACTGTGTTGTCTAAAGGGGACCGGATTGGTGGCCCATCTTTAACCTATGTGGGAGCCACACGGACCTGTTGGCTGGGTATTGAGCATTTTGGTTAGAAACTTGTCCAGAACTTTTCTCTTCACCTTCACAAAAATCTCACTGTGTCTTTAAACTGCCTCTCTCAGGTGGTATGCCAGCTCTGTGAGGGTCCCTGCCAGTGCCCCTGGTCCTCCCCCACCTGCCCGGTCGGCATTCCTCTGGTTGTGGATGGGTGTGGGTGCTGTCAGATGTGTGCGAGGCAGGAGGGCGAACCCTGCTCTGAAAAACACATCTGCGACAGTCAACATGGTCTGCAGTGCGACTACAGCGCCAGCTTTCCGGGGGGGCCGGGAGAGTGCGTCAGTAAGTGCTACCGCTTGTGCAAGAGATAATCATTTCAGAGCTCGGTAAGATAAGCTGGGGGCACACAATGCGGCGGGCTCTGGAGAAGATATTGCACAAGCTGTGAAATGAACACCGTCCTTTATTGTTTATGTAGTTTTATGCTTATTCAGATTAAAATATATTACAGTATGAACAAAATAGGTGGTGTAGTGGTCAGTACGGTGGTGTAGTGGTTAGTGCGGTGGTGTAGTGGTTAGTGCGGTGGTGCAGTGGTTAGTGCGGTGGTGGAGTGGTTAGTACGGTGGTGGAGTGGTTAGTATGGTGGTGTAGTGGTTAGTACGATGTTGTAGTGGTCAGTACGGTGGTGTAGTGGTTAGTGCGGTGGTGTAGTGGTTAGTACGGTGGTGTAGTGGTTAGTATGGTGGTGTAGTGGTTATTATGGTGGTGTAGTGGTCAGTATGGTGGTGTAGTGGTTAGTATGGTAGTGTAGTGGTTAGTATGGTGGTGTAGTGGTTAGTATGGTGGTGTAGTGGTTAGTACGGTGGTGTAGTGGTTAGTATGGTGGTGTAGTGGTTACTACAGTACCACTGTAGACACCATCACCACCACTGTAAACATCATCACCACCACTGTAAACACCATCACCACCTCTGTAGACACCATCACCACAACTGTAAACACCATCACCACAACTGTAAACACCATCACTACCACTGTAAACACCATCACCACCTCTGTAGACACCATCACCACAACTGTAAACACCATCACCACAACTGTAAACACCATCACCACCACTGTAGACACCATCACCTCAACTGTAAACACCATCACCACAACTGTAGACACCATCACCACAACTGTAAACACCATCATTACCACTGTAGACACCATCACCACCACTGTAAACACCATCACCACCACTGTAAACACCATCACTACCACTGTAGACACCATCACCACCACTGTAAACACCACCACCACTGTAAACATCACCACCACCACCACTGTAAACACCATCACCACCACTGTAAACACCATCACCACAACTGTAAACACCATCACCACCACTGTAGACACCATCACCTCAACTGTAAACACCATCACCACAACTGTAGACACCATCACCACAACTGTAAACACCATCATTACCACTGTAGACACCATCACCACCACTGTAAACACCATCACCACCACTGTAAACACCATCACTACCACTGTAGACACCATCACCACCACTGTAAACACCATCACCACCACTGTAAACATCACCACCACTGTAAACATCACCACCACTGTAAACACCATCTAAACCATTTTACACCAAAAAACACGTCTCTGACTTGGTTTCAACTTCTTCAACAGGGAAGACACAGAAAGATGATCCTTGCTTAGCCAAAGGGTTCTCCTCTACATTAAACTTACACTTAAACAAGGTCTTGGTGAAGAACCAAGAAATGAAACAGAGATTCATGAATCAGAAGAGCCTTCAAATTCTGGAATACTGTAAAGATTCTATTTCAGCTTCCTACTGGAACCACAGCATGATGTGGAGCTTCTTCAAGCTTAAGTACGATTTTCTAAGCACTGTGCTTCTTTTATGCCACTTGTATAAATGAGGTTCTTTGAGGAACTCTTTCAAACATAAAGACCAGAGAACCTGTTCTGGTACTGTGTAGACAACTTAAGGAAAACACAGTGCTGTGCAAGAGTTTTAGTCTCTTGGGGACATTATTATACATAAAAAGCTTTTATTTACTCAGTAAACACTTCATTATTAAAATTTGTAAACAGTATTAATAGAGTATGTAGTGCTTTTCCATACATCAGTGTGTTTATTTAACCCTTTCCAATCTTCTCCTAAACAACCCAGTATTATTTCCAGTTCTCATCTAATACCTGCTTTGACTGCTCAGTACTTCATTAAGCTAAATCAAGATTGCTGCTGAAGGAACTGGATACATTCATACAATGTCTGGGGCGTCCAGGAGAAATCCGGAACCTAACTTTGTTCTTCAAACTGGATCAAGATCTGATCTACTTCTCTCACAATAAGATATTCATGCTGCTTTGTATTGTATGTATGATTATTTACATCTGTTCTAGTGATATGTGGTGTTCTTATTGGTGAACATACACTTATTGATCAGATAAACAATCAGCTCAGGGTCCTCAAGCCTTTGCTCTGTAGTGGATGGCTCTAAATATTCTAAATGACCTCTATAGACTGTATAGAATGACCATGTGCAGTTGGCTAGAGGGGTACACAGGATCAGTGTGTTCTCTGGAGTGTTGGAGCCCCAGATCAGTACCTGACCTCACAAATGCTCTTGTGAATGCAATCAAATCCTCACAACAGTGTTGCAGCTGTCACTAGGTGGGAACTAAAGTGTCTGTAAACTTTTGGACATCTTATTTAATCGCTCATGTTTGTCCCGTGTCTCCAGGACAAAACGTGCTGGGCTGTGAGCTTGACGGCGTGCGGTACGAGGAGGGCCAGTCCTTCCAGCCCACCTGCATGCAGCTGTGCCACTGTGTGGGCGGTGGCATCACGTGCGTCCCGCTCTGCAATGAAGACCTGAACCTGCCCATTGCCAACTGCCCGAACCCCAGGCTTGTCCAGCTGCCCGGCCAGTGCTGCAGGGAGTGGGTCTGCGATAGCCTCGAGAACAGCGTCCTTCTGGAAACCTCTGCTGGTAACCCAATAACTCAATCAAATCCTCACAGCAATGTTCAACAACAGTACCTGACCTCACTAACACTTAATCAGATCCTCACAGCAATGTTCAACACCAGTACCTGACCTCACTAACACTCAATCAAATCCTCACAGCAATGTTTCAACATCAGTACCTGACCTGACTAACACTCAATCACATCCTCACAGCAATGTTCAACACCAGTACCGGACCTCACTAACACTCAATCAAATCCTCACAGCAATGTTTCAACATCAGTACCTGACATCACTAACACTCAATCACATCCTCACAGCAATGTTTCAACATCAGTACCTGACATCACTAACACTCAATCAAATCCTCACAGCAATGTTTCAACATCAGTACCTGACATCACTAACACTCAATCACATCCTCACAGCAATGTTTCAACATCAGTACCTGACATCACTAACACTCAATCACATCCTCACAGCAATGTTCATCATCTAGTGTAAAGCCTCTGCAGCACAAACTCCTACAGAAGAAACTGTGTGTATGTAGGATGTGGGAGAGGAACCATCAGGTCTCCATACGTGCTTTAAATAGCTCCAGCGGTCAGTCACACGAGCTGCGCTCCTCTAGGGTGGTCTTAACAGCTCTGAAAGAAATATAAGAGCTTTGGTTTGTTATGAAAGGCTTGGTGGGCTTCACTTGAGCCATTAATCCTTCGAGAACAGCACGCTTGTCTACAACACCCTGCATAGTGAAATCACCGTGCAGTCCTCTGTTCTAACAACAAGCTCAGCGTAAACACAGTGGTCTCGGGGGGTAAAAGCTCCCGATCAAACACTGAGGATGTTTATGCTCTTTTCTCTGTGAATCATCGCAGCCGACCGAGTCTCGAGGTCGTGGCAGGTCGTGTCTGCGTCCAACGGGGTCCCGTGGTCCAACTGCATCGAGCAGATCACCGAGTGGAGCGCGTGCTCGCGCAGCTGCGGACCAGGTGTCTCCACCCGCACGTCAAACAGGAACTGGGCCTGCCGCCCACAAACACAGACGCGTCTGTGCCAGGTCAGGCCCTGCTACACGGCCCCCTCAACGCCGTCCGGCAGAGTCCAGCTGGTGAGTGAGACTGCACCGCAAAGTTAGCAGAACTCAAAATAATTAAGAGAATTTCGCTTAAACCAAACTTTTTGGGTTCAGTGCCTCAATTCACACCCACTGCAACTTAAAAAGCAACAAAAAGCAAAGTTCCCACCACATGCCATAGCGCTTCAGTGTTTGGGGGACAGTCGAGTCACATTATTATGACCAATGACTAATATCTAGACTAACCACCGTGTGCAGCACAGACAGCAGCTAGACGGACTGGGAGACTCAATAAGGTCCTGGTAGGTGATCACAGGTATCTGGAGGTATCATGCTGACTGCAGTGCATCCCACAGCTGCTGGAGGGAGCGTGGAGGAGGATCCATAGAGCCAACACCACCATCAGGGTGGTCCCACAGATGCTCAGTTGGGTTCAAGTCTGGGGAATTAGGGAAATAGATAGACTACCAGTAGCATATACACAGCAGAGGTACACAATACAGTACAATACAGTTCACAACAAACAAGAGAAGAGAAAAGTAGCCCCTCAACAGACATACTCACATGTAGTACAAACAAGAGTATATATACACATATATCGTCACTCTTTACTTTTAATATAAGTAAATGGAACCAGAATCTATTGGAGCATTTCTATTGGTCCATTCATCCTGAAATCAACAAAAAATAGAGATACATGTTTTTCTTTGGACAGCGACGATATACACATACACCATAAGTGTATACAATTATGTACAACATTGCCCAGACCATAACACTGCCATCTAAGTAGGAGGTGGTCATAATAATGTGACTTGACTGTGTATGTCTATACAGCCCCATTTAAAAACAATGGTGGCCGTATTCCAGTGTGTCAGACTGCATTTGTGTAAGCTCTATAATAAGCATGAGGGTAACGCAGTAGCTATGGTCCGGTCGTTATCAGGCGTTTTCAGGTAGCCTGTCTCTGTGGTATGAAAGGAAAACGAGCTCAGTGTAAAGGCTGTGATGGATTAGCTCTGAAGCTGTGCAGTGTTTGCCCCGTCAGTGTTTATTTGAGGCCCTGCATTCCAGGGAATGGGTGTGTGCGAGAGCAGCTACCGGTCTCCCCTCCCCGTTCGGCTCGAGCACCAGGGCTGCAGCAGCGCACGCTCCTACCGGCCCCTGTTCTGCGGCACATGCACCGACGACCGCTGCTGTACCCCCCACCGGACCAGAACGGCGCGGACGGCCTTCCGCTGTCCTCAGGGAGGCGTCACTCAGCACAGGGTCATGGTCATCGAGTCGTGCGTCTGTCATCGCCACTGTCCCCATCTGCCCCTGACCGGCTCTGGAAGAACCAGATCCTGGCTGTAGATGATGGACAGCTGATGGTTCAGATGACAGTAGTCTGCTTACTATACACTATTTAACCCCTTGAAGTCTAATCGCCTGTAAGAGGGTCCACTTACAGAATCAGTCCACTTTCTATATGTTTTAGCTGAAGCTTGAAAACGTTAACATATCGTCGCTATCCGTGTACAAACAAGTGTCTCCAAATTTGAAGCATTTCTATTGGTTCATTCATCACAAGATTTTAAGACAATGTGAGCGCCAGCTGCTGTTTCTCTTTGGACCGCAACGATATATCTGATGTTGTATGTATAAGTTTTGCAGTGACTCTTTCAATAAAGAGTCTGGATATAGAGCTGCCGCCACCATGTTTCATTCCTAACAACCCTCATATCCACAGTCAGTCATGTATCTAGAAGTTCTGCCAAAAAGACTCCAGGAGTAGACAAATGTAAAACAAGTACGAATGTAAAACAAGGTATAAACTTCTATAAGGTGTACAATTGGAAGGTTAGTTATTGTAAGACATAAAAAACAGTCTTTGGCATAGGCCCAGTCCTAGGCCCAGGTTTTTAAGCTCTCAGATCCTGCTGGATATGGACAGCAGGGGCGAAGCCACCTCCCAGGACGGCAGGACTGGGACCCAACTGGTGGTGGTGGGGAGGAGGGGGGAGCTTGTAGAAATGTCCGTACCTAAAGGTAGCAAAGAGGGAGCATGAGATGAATCCTTTTAAAGCCAGGTGGTAGCCTGCGATTGGTTAGAGCAGGGGTTTTCAACCTTTTGCAACCCGAGGCCCACTTAACCCACCCCCAAACTTTCCACGGGCCCCCAGAATATTTTATATTGCTGTTTAAAACCAAATACAGTTCCACCATCCATACCACCTGTAAACTGACTGCATAATCACACAACAAGAGAAACAAACCATGTACAGCACTTTTAGTCACTCACCTAATGAGAAGGCTGATGTTTACCAGCTAACAAGTGGTGGATGTCAGGTTGAAGTGCAGCAACATTAAGCCTAGTCCTGTATTTGGTCCAGTCTTTCCAGCCTTTGTTATAAGCTGCGCTACACGGTAGGAAGCCTCAACTGCTTTAGCATTATTGGTTCCAGAGCAAGCCAATTCAAGTGTTCTTTAAGTTTGTTCTCAAAAAAATTCCACATGTTTAGATTCATACTCGCTGTGTTTAGTCTCCAAATGTGGACGTAACTTGGTTGGCTGTGGTAGTGACTGGTTTTCTGTTCCTGTGCTTGTGAAGCCTAGTGCTACAAACTCACTGCTGTACTTTCTTCTTTTCCATTTATGCTTGCTTTTCTCAGTTCTCTCAGTAAGAGATACAGAGGCTGCTTCACTTGATGGTCCAGCTTCAGGGTCTTTTGTTGTCAAAGACCCTGTTTTTAACCATTTATCTGTGATGTGTACACAAGACCACAGCTTCACTCAGATTGAAGTAGCTAACTAACTAGCTAGTTAATCCACTAGCTGGCGCTGTTTGTCATGTGACTGTACTACGCCAAGCCAATCAACGAACTCAAACTAAACACGTTTTGTTTTGCAAATCAACAAACTAAATATGCTGAACTATCTATTTATTGGAGAAAAAAATATTTAGCAACAACAAAAAAAAGAAGATTTTTGGCCTACAGCCCCCTTGCAGTACGTCTACGGCCCACTGGGGGGCCGCAGCTCACAGGTTGAAAACCACTGGGTTAGTGTAATGGATGAGAGAGTGACGTATCATTGGAGTCCTCCTGGCAGAACTTTCGCTAAAGCTTTCATTTCCAGAATGTTTCAAAGTTCTAACCAATGGGAGAGCTTGCTTGGCTGCATCTACTTAGATACCACAAAGAACGCAATTCTGATTGGCCAGTTTTCCCTTAGCCAATTTAAGCTTTTAACCTTTTAGTTTCCAAACAAAACTTGGGAATGAAATAAGAGGTTTACTGCAGTACCAGCAGTTAAATACAGTGAATTTATTTGAGTTGAAGGTTCATGGAGCTCACTGGGCAGAAGGCAGGAAACACCCTGGCTGCAGAGTGAAGATCTGCTCTGATCTCTGATCTACAATCACTAGTAAAGACAGCCGGTATGTGTCTGTTGTGCAACTGAAATCTGTGGTTTGCAAGCATCTTGTCTTTTGATGTTGCTGTCAATAACTACGACTTCTGAGGGCTTTAATATTAATATTTACCAGCTGCTAATACACATAGCATCCAAAATAACGAGTTTGTCTCAAATCCTAGTGAGCTCCTACATAGGCAGCATTTTACATCATAGTATGATCTCCTGACATGTAGACTGTCCCAATTCTTACATACCTTAAACATGCTGTCTACTGAGAAACCTTATTTAGACCTGATTTTAAAGAAAGTATCAAACTCTTCCTGAGCCGCTAAGACAATCACATGATGCACTGCAGACTAATCTAGGAGCAGTGAAGTGGTTTTAAAATGTGAGTTATTTTGATTCTCTCTGGAGTTTTAATGTGTTTCTGCTCATATAATCACACAAAACAGTATTTTATTTTCAACTCTGTAACGAGTCCTTCACCATTTACACTTTTATACTCCAGACATTAGCATTTATGATAGCAGATTTTTAAGTCTTGGGCTATTGTTTTGGATGCCGGCTGGTATCTTAGCAACCAGCTAAACCACCGGTGGCGTGCTGCAGTGGGTGGGAACAAGCTGTGACGCAGTCTCTCTCTAACTAGAGCGTCTCAGTAATCTGTTTTATGAGGAGAGATGAGGAGAGAACACTGCTACTTACACAGCTGCTACCTAGACAGCCTACTTACACACTCACTACCTAGACAGCCTACTTACACACTCACTAGGATTTGAGACAGACCCAACACATACCATCCAAAGTCACTGGAAAGGGTTTCATTCTGCAACCACATGATCACTTAGTGTAATACAGCCGCTCATCATATCTGTGGGACCAAACGTGGAGTCATTTGATGGTAAAGAGGAGAAGCAGACGGAGACGAGGAGAGACGTGACAGAACTGTAACATTTAACTGTAAATTTCATTTTATATGCAGAAATATTTGAAAATAACATTTTCAGTATGTTCAAATAAATGAAAATAACATTTTCAGTAAAACATAAATAAATATAAATGCTTGTGTGTTTCTGTTTATACACTCACTGTCACTTTTATCTACACAGCAGTGCTGCTGCTGGAGTGTTTAAACACTGTGTCCACTCACTGTCCACTCTATTAGACACTCCTACTACTTGCTGGTCCACCTTGTAGATGTAAAGTCAGAGACAGTAGCTCATCTGCTGCTGCACAGTTTGTGTTCCTCTAGTTCTTCATCAGTGGACACAGGACGCCGCCCACAGGACACTGCAGTCTGGATAGTTTTGGTTGGTGGACGATTCTCAGTCTAGCAGTGACACTGAGGTGTTTAAACACTCCAGCAGCAGCAGTGCTGTGTCTGATCCACTTATACCAGCACAACACACACCAACAGTGTTACTGCAGTGCTGAGAATGACCCATCTCCCTTGATAGTACGTGCTCTGGTGGTCTCTATATGTATATATATATATATATATATATATATATATATATATATATATATATATATATATATTTTTTTTTTTTTTTTTTTTTTTTTCTATACACACTTCTGAGTCCCATCCTCTGACCTTAGGCCTTATATTAAATCAGGGGAAAAATTATTTTAGATTTACCAGATTATTTCATCATCAATATTCCATATAAGGAAACAGAGGACATGTGTAGGTTCACTGGTAGGTTGATGGGTTGGGTTGATTTATGTTGTAGACATGTTGACCCCTAGTGAACAACATTTGTAAATGTATCTATAATGAATTATGAATTTAACACTCAGTGAATAACAAGAGCAACAACAAGCCTGAGGTCCATTAGGCCCATTTAAATCCATTGTTCATTCTCAAAGAGAATTCCGACCCCAGACTGAATTACCACAAATTACATAATGCTTCACTAATTCCAGCTTCTTGGAACGCAAGCAGATGTGCCATGATTGGTTCTGCTGAACAGAGGAGCATGAACACACCAGGCTGGTGATGCTGAAGCAGCACTAGGTGGAGCTCTGTGGACCAAGGACTGCATTTTCACTGCATTATGTGTCCAAAAGTTTGTAGACGTCTACTAATACAGCACTGCTTCTGAAAAGACAGTGTTAATGAGGAAGACTTTAGACTAGATATTGAACATAGCTGTGAGGATTTGATTGAGTGTTAGTGAGGTCAGGTACTGATGTTGAACATTGCTGTGAGGATTTAATTGAGTGTTAGTGAGGTCAGGTACTGATGTTGAACATTGCTGTGAGGATTTGATTGAGTGTTAGTGAGGTCAGGTACTGATGTTGAACATTGCTGTGAGGATTTGATTGAGTGTTAGTGAGGTCAGGTACTGATGTTGAACATTGCTGTGAGGATCTGATTGAGTGTTAGTGAGTTCAGGTACTGATGTTGAACATTGCTGTGAGGATCTGATTGAGTGTTAGTGAGGTCAGGTACTGATGTTGAACATAGCTGTGAGGATCTGATTGAGTATTAGTAAGGTCAGGTACTGATGTTGAACATTGCTGTGAGGATTTAATTGAGTGTTAGTGAGGTCAGGTACTGATGTTGAACATTGCTGTGAGGATCTGATTGAGTGTTAGTGAGGTCAGGTACTGATGTTGAACATTGCTGTGAGGATTTGATTGAGTATTAGTAAGGTCAGGTACTGATGTTGAAATTTGCTGTGAGGATTTGATTGAGGGTTAGTGAGGTCAGGTACTGATGTTGAACATAGCTGTGAGGATTTGATTGAGGGTTAGTGAGGTCAGGTACTGATGTTGAACATAGCTGTGAGGATCTGATTGAGGGTTAGTGAGGTCAGGTACTGATGTTGAACATAGCTGTGAGGATTTGATTGAGTATTAAGTTAGTAAATTTGCAGAGACGATTTGAGCTATTTGGGTGACTATTGAGTGTGAGTGTTTGTTAGCAACGTTAGCCTTTTAGTTCCTGATCTAAAGTAAAGAAGCTGAATGTGTTGATGTGTGGATTAAGTGGAAAATGAGTGTAAACCTGATTGTAAGCTGAAATATTACATTACCATGCTATGAGTTTTTTAGTGTCTTGTATTTTGTGTGAAGGAGATGATATCACGACTGAAACTTAGACATACACTGTTTATAAAACTGCTGGAATTATTTAATTATATTTCACATCTGACTGTGTTTGTGCCTCTACGCACATATTCCAGCATCTAATTTAAGAGCAGAAACCACGCGTGACTGATGACATGTAACCTAATCCAGTACAGGAACTATGTGTAAGTGTGAGGCAGGAAATACATTCAAATTTAGTTCAGTGATCCGAAGATCCTGCATATACCACGTCGAAACAGGACCTCGGGAAATAAATAAACGTAGGTGTAGATACTGAGGAGGACGTACTGAGTGCGGCTGGATGTATTGCAGTTTAAAGTTAGTGAACAGGTGCAGTACAGTGCAGAGGAAGAGCGAGGAGAGATAACAGGAGTGGTTGCTGAGTATAAATGGGGGCAGGAAGGTGCTAACCGCTGTGCCGGTACAGGAGAGAGTTCAGACTATTCAGAGTTTAGAGGAAGTTTGCACTGTTCAACATCAGTGCCTGACCTCACTAACACTCAATCAAATCCTCACAGCAATGTTCAACATCAGTGCCTGACCTCACTAACACTCAATTAAATCCTCACAGCAATGTTCAACATCAGTACCTGACCTTACTAATACTCAATCAAATCCACACAGCAATGTTCAACATCAGTACCTGACCTCACTAACACTCAATCAAATCCTCACAGCAATGTTCAACATCAGTACCTGACCTCACTAACACTCAATCAAATTCTCACAGCACTGTTCAACATCAGTACCTGACCTCACTAACACTCAATCAAATCCTCACAGCAATGTTCAACATCAGTGCCTGACCTCACTAACACTCAATCAAATCCTCACAGCAATGTTTAACATCAGTACCTGACCTCACTAATACTCAAAGAAATCCTTACAGCAATGTTCAACACCAATACCTGACCTCACTAACACTCAATCAAATCCTCACAGCAATGTTCAACATCAGTACCTGACCTCACTAATACTCAATCAAATCCTCACAGCAATGTTCAACATCAGTAGCTGACCTCACTAATACTCAATCAAATCCTCACAGCAATGTTCAACATCAGTGCCTGACCTCACTAACACTCAATCAAATCCTCACAGCAATGTTCAACATCAGTACCTGACCTCACTAACACTCAATCAAATCCTCACAGCAATGTTTAACATCAGTACCTGACCTCACTAACACTCAATCAAATCTTTACAGCAATGTTCAACACCAGTACCTGACCTCACTAACACTCGATCAAATCCTCACAGCAATGTTCAACATCAGTACCTGACCTCACTAATACTCAATCAAATCCTCACAGCAATGTTCAACATCAGTGCCTGACCTCACTAACACTCAATCAAATCCTCACAGCAATGTTCAACATCAGTACCTGACCTCACTAACACTCAATGAAATCCTCACAGCAATGTTCAACATCAGTACCTGACCTCACTAACACTCAATCAAATCCTTACAGCAATGTTCAACATCTGTACCTCACCTCACTAACACTCAATCAAATTCTCACAGCACTGTTCAACATCAGTACCTGACCTCACTAACACTCAATCAAATTCTCACAGCACTGTTCAACATCAGTACCTGACCTCACTAATACTCAATCAAATTCTCACAGCAATGTTCAACATTGTTCAACATTCAAAGATTCAGTGAATGTACCATAACATGTTGGAGTTTTTTACTTCTTTAATATGAGCTACGAGGCTAAGGTGGCTAACAAACACTACAATTCAATAGTCACCCAAATAGCCCAACTGGTTTCTATTAACATACATCAACAAAATATCTCTCACACCTTCGTTTTAAGGTGCTGCAGACTTGTCGGTGTGGTTTAGAGCACAGTTTGAGCAATAAAAACAGTGTGAGCTATAAACCTGTAAACTGATCAGTCCTGCTGTGTATATCTGTAATGAACGAAGGTCAGTTTTTTACAGCTCACAGTCAAACATACTGCGCTCTAAACCACATCTACAATCTGGTGTGACCTTAGTGAGTTCTGGGAAGCAGGTTTGAGCAGACAGTTTGGTGATATAGCTAGTTGGGTGACTATTGAGTTTTAGTGTTTGTTAGCAACATTAGCTTCGTAGCTACAGATTTAAACTCAGGAAGCAAAATTTAAACTCCAACTAATTAATTATTTGTCGAAAATGAGTGTAAATCTGATTGTTACCTGAAATATTATGTTACATTAAGTACCATTCGTGCTATTTGGGTGACTATTGAGTTTTAGTGTTAGCAACATTAGCTTCGTAGTTTTAGATCTAAAGTTAAGAAACACAAAACAAGCCTTGGCTGATTGAAAACAATATTTTGTGAAATATTTAAATTATATCTCACATCTGACTGTGTTTGTGCCTCTACACACATATTCCAGCATCTAATTTAAGAGCAGAAACCACGTGCGACTGACGCCCTGTAACATAATCTAGTACAGGAACTACATGTGTAAAAAAGGAAATATATGAACCGCAAGTGGTAGATTATCATATCAGATCATTTATTTTTACCACCAGACATTTTTAGTTCCAGCATATATTAATATAATCCTCATATATCTTATTTAAAATCTTGTTTTTCTGGAGTCTTCCATTAAAATATGATGAGTCTTTCAGTCTTTACGGGCAAAGACTGAAATATACTTTAGAGTATGTCTGTGAATATGTGAGTAGATACAACTTCCAAACTTGCTAATGTGCTGATATGTTGTAACACCAGGTTACAGCCTATGGCTAACGGCAGTGCAGTCCTCCCACCTGTTCCCACACTTCTGACAGAAAACAATAGCAATAAATATAACCAACACTGCAGAGCCAGTGGTTGCTAAACGGTGAGGCAGAGTTTGGTGTAGAGCAAATTTGATTTGCTGTAATACAGTTACTCACAGCAACAAATCAGACCTCAGTAACATTAAATAATTGCCTTAATAAATATTCTATCCCCATCTAATTGAGATGACCTGACTTAGTAAGTCTGATTAGAGTGGCCTGATTGGGTAGGTCTAATTGGGAAGGTCTGATTGGGTAGATCTGATTGGGGAGGCCTGATTGGGTAACTCTGATTGAGTAGGTCTTATTGGCAATGCCTAATTGGGTAGATCTGATTAAGTAAGTCTAATTGGGAATGGCTGATTGGGTATGTTTAATTGGGAAGGCCTGATAGGGTTGGTCTAATTGGTCAGGTCTGATTGGGTGGATCTAATTGGGTAGGTCTTATTTGGGAAGGACGGATTGAGCAGGTCTAATTTGGAAGGTCTGATTGGGTAGATATGAATGGATAGGCCTGATTGGGTAGATGTGGTGAGCCTCTTCAAGCCTAACTGTGGCTCCTGATTGGCTGGGGCAGAATAACATTAACCAACAGTATTATGTTTAGTAATAACATAGTCTCCTGATATGGTGGAAACATGCTCCAGTACGGAAGGAGAATGATGAATGATTTCTGGTTCACGCTGACTCACAGGTCAGGAGGAGACATGAAACAACACGACAGCACCAAACTCAAAAATAAAATCTTGAAGCTGATTATCTGGTTAACAAATATTTATTTACTTATACAAATATTAATATTAGAATAAATATAGATAGATAGATAGATAGATAGATAAATAGACACACATATTGATAGATAAACATACATACAGATAGATAGATAGATAGATAGATAGATAAACATACATACAGATAGATAGATAGATAGATAGATAGATAGATAGATAGATAGATAGATAGACATACATATAGATAGATGAACATACATACAGATAGATAGACAGATAAACATACATACAGATAGATAGATAGATAGATAGATAGATAGATAGATAGATAAACATACATACAGATACATAGATAGATAGATAGATAGATAGATAGATAGATAAACATACATACAGATAGATAGATAGATAGATAGATAGATAGATAGACATACATATAGATAGATAAACATACATACAGATAGATAGATAGATAGATAGATAGATAGATAGATAGATAGATAGATAAACATACATACAGATAGATAGATAGATAGATAGATAAACATACATACAGATAGATAGATAGATAGATAGATAGATAGATAGATAGATAGATAGATAAACATACATACAGATAGATAGATAGATAGATAGATAGATAGATAGATAGATAGATAGATAGATAGATAGATAAACATACATACAGATAGATAGATAGATAGATAGATAGATAGATAGATAGATAGATAGATAGATAAACATACATACAGATAGATAGATAGATAGATAGATAGATAGATAGATAAACATACATACAGATAGATAGATAGATAGATAAACATACATACAGATAGATAGAAAGATATAGATAGATAGATAAACATACATACAGATAGATAGATAGATAGATAGATAGATAGATAGATAGATAGATAGATAGATAGATAGATAGATAAACATACATACAGATAGATAGATAGATAGATAGATAGATAGATAAACATACATACAGATAGATAGATAGATAGATAGATAGACATACATATAGATAGATAAACATACATACAGATAGATAGATAGATAGATAGATAGATAGATAGATAGATAGATAGATAAACATACATACAGATAGATAGATAGATAGATAGATAAACATACATACAGATAGATAGATAGATAGATAGATAGATAGATAGATAGATAGATAGATAGATAAACATACATACAGATAGATAGATAGATAGATAGATAGATAGATAGATAGATAGATAGATAGATAGATAGATAGATAAACATACATACAGATAGATAGATAGATAGATAAACATACATACAGATAGATAGAAAGATATAGATAGATAGATAAACATACATACAGATAGATAGATAGATAGATAGATAGATAGATAGATAGATAAACATACATACAGATAGATAGATAGATAGATAGATAGATAGATAGATAAACATACATACAGATAGATAGATAGATAGATAGATAGATAGATAGATAGATAGATAGATAGATAGATAAACATACATACAGATAGATAGATAGATAGATAGATAGATAGATAGATAGATAAACATACATACAGATAGATAGATAGATAGATAGATAGATAGATAGATAGATAGATAGATAGATAGATAAACATACATACAGATAGATAGATAGATAGATAGATAGATAGATAGATAGATAGACATACATATAGATAGATAAACATACATACAGATAGATAGATAGATAGATAGACATACATATAGATAGATAAACATACATACAGATAGATAGATTGATAGATAAACATACATACAGATAGATAGATAGATAGATAGATAGATAGATAGATAGATAGATAGATAAACATACATACAGATAGATAGATAGATAGATAGATAGATAGATAGATAGATAGATAGATAGATAGACATACATATAGATAGATAAACATACATACAGATAGATAGATAGATAGATAGATAGATAGATAGATAGATAGATAGATAGATAGATAAACATACATACAGATAGATAGATAGATAGATAGATAGATAGATAGATAGATAGATAGATAAACATACATACAGATAGATAGATAGATAGATAGATAGATAGATAGATAGATAGATAGATAGATAGATAGATAGATAGATAGATAAACATACATACAGATAGATAGATAGATAGATAGATAGATAGATAGATAGATAAACATACATACAGATAGATAGATAGATAGATAAACATACATACAGATAGATAGAAAGATATAGATAGATAGATAAACATACATACAGATAGATAGATAGATAGATAGATAGATAGATAGATAGATAGATAGATAGATAGATAAACATACATACAGATAGATAGATAGATAGATAGATAGATAGATAGATAGATAAACATACATACAGATAGATAGATAGATAGATAGATAGATAGATAGATAGATAGATAGATAGATAGATAGATAGATAGATAGATAAACATACATACAGATAGACAGATAGATAGATAGATAGATAGATAGATAAACATACATACAGATAGATAGATAGATAGATAGATAGATAGATAGATAGATAGATAGATAGATAGATAAACATACATACAGATAGATAGATAGATAGATAGATAGATAGATAGATAGATAGATAGATAGATAGACATACATATAGATAGATAAACATACATACAGATAGATAGATAGATAGATAGACATACATATAGATAGATAAACATACATACAGATAGATAGATTGATAGATAAACATACATACAGATAGATAGATAGATAGATAGATAGATAGATAGATAGATAGATAGATAGATAGATAGATAGATAGATAAACATACATACAGATAGATAGATAGATAGATAGATAGATAGATAGATAGATAGATAGATAGACATACATATAGATAGATAAACATACATACAGATAGATAGATAGATAGATAGATAGATAGATAGATAGATAGATAAACATACATACAGATAGATAGATAGATAGATAGATAGATAGATAGATAGATAGATAAACATACATACAGATAGATAGATAGATAGATAGATAGACATACATATAGATAGATAAACATACATACAGATAGATAGATTGATAGATAGATAGACATACATATAGATAGATAAACATACATACAGATAGATAGATAGATAGATAGATAGATAGATAGATAGATAGATAGATAAACATACATACAGATAGATAGATAGATAGATAGATAGATAGATAGATAGATAGATAGATAGATAGATAGATAAACATACATACAGATAGATAGATAGATAGACAGATAGACATACATACGATAACTGACATTACAGAAATAACAAACACACCCAACCTACACACACACACACACACGCACACACACACACACACACGCACACACACACACACACCTGTAAATGTCTAGGTAAAAGTGTGTTTTCCTCTACAAACTCATTACAAAACTACACAACTCCGTGACTTCATACAGAACCCCCCTGTCCTGCACAGCAGCTCCTCGGTAAGGAAGTGGGCGTCTTCCCGCCGCGCAGTGACTCAAAGCGGCTCTGTTTATGAGGCAGCTGTGCAGCGCAGCGGGCTCCACTCCACACAGCAGCTGCGCCGAGCTCCACCAGCATGGAGACGACGAGGAGCAACGACTCGGACTGTCAGCGCATCGACCTGCCCTTTACGCAGAGGTTCCTGCCCACCGTCTACATCCTGGTGTTCATTATCGGAGCGTCTGCGAACGTCTGCGGGCTGCGCTCGGTCTACAGCGGCTGGAAGAAGCTGGGCAACATCAACGTGTTCGTCCTGAACCTCGGCGTGGCCGACCTGCTGTACGTGTCCACTCTGCCGTTCCTGGTGAGCTATTACGCGACGAACAGCACGTGGGTTTTCGGGCAGACCTTCTGCAAGATCACGCGCTTCTGCTTCAACGTGAACCTGTACGGCAGCATAGGCTTCCTCACGTGTATCAGCCTGTACAGGTATCTCGGGATCGTCCACACCATGAAGGTGATGGGCAAAATCAGCACCAGGATGTCTGTGGCCATCAGCGCCCTCGTGTGGACGCTGGTGTTCGTGCAGATCCTGCCTGACATGTACTTCGACAAGTCAAAGCCAAATTCCTCAGAGGCCTGTTATGACACAACCACAGACCAGCAGATCAGGGACTACCTCTCCTACAGCCTGGGCTGGACCTTCACCGGCTTCGTGGTGCCCCTGCTCGTCATCCTGCTCTGCTACGGCCACATCGTGGTAGTTCTGGCCACCAGGCCCAACGTCAACACGCTGCTGAAGCAGCGCTGCCTCAAGCTGGTCGTCATGCTCACCCTGCTGTTCTCCATCTGCTTCATCCCCTACCACGTGTTCAGGAACCTGAACTTGAAAAGCAGGATCCTGAAGTTGGAGGGCACGTGCCACAGCAGCTTCGACAACATCTACCTGGCCCACCAGGTGAGCAGGGGCCTTGTGTGCATGAACAGCGCCATCAATCCGCTCATATACCTGGTTGCCAATGACGATTTCCTCATGCGCCTTCACGACATGAGCAAGCGAGCCCGGCAGTCCCTCATGCAGATGTCCGGGGTGGTCATCTACCGCCGGCCACAGGAGGTGCACTCTACGGGTGACATGGAAACAGGAGCTGGAAACAGGAGCTCCTGATCGGAACTGTCGTCACTGAGCAGCTCTGGTGCATCTGCTGTGCTTCAAGGTTCCAGCTAAACCACCGAACCCCGGACGGCCAGCTGAGGTTCCAGTTCGGTTTGGTGAATTCCGTGCGCTGACACTCCTGCTAATTAACTGAGGAACGGAAGGAAAACTTTCAATGTAAGTTAAAGTGGAATTCCATCAGTTTGCCAAAATGGCTTTAGGTGTAAACAGACTTTCAGGGTAGGTTTTGGTGTAAGATTGCTCAGATGGTGTTTACAGTGGTGGTGATGGTAACCAGGGGTCTCCATGTCTACAACACAAACATACACATTGTATTTACTATAAAACCCACCAGTGAACCCTCACACGTCTTCTGAGTTTATATGGAATGTTGATGATGGAACAATCTGGGAAGTTTCTTTGGGCACTATTTTCTCTCACTGTGTCCTGCAGCATGTATCCCTCCACCATGAATGGATTTAAAAGTCCAAAGTCTTCATAAACAACATGTCAGACATCAGGCAGCATATTCATAGCCCTTTCAGGTAATAACTAGGGTTCCCAAGAATCATGGAATTTTATGGTGGTGTAGTGGTCAGTATGGTGGTGTAGTGGTCAGTATGGTGGTGTAGTGGTCAGTGGTGTAGTGGTTAGTATGTTGGTGTAGTGGTCAGCATGGTGGTATAGTGGTCAGTATGGTGGTGTAGTGGTCAGTGGTGTAGTGTATCTCCTCAGGCCAGTCCAGACCGTCATTATCTCTAATGTGTGTTCTGATTCAGTGGTGTATCCTGTTTACTGAAGTAGTCTAGTATCAGCATCTTATACCATCAGCTACTCACACATACCGTTCAGTAGATTTCAGTAAATTTACTGTTTAAATCTGAACTGAATTATTCATTTATGAAACTTCTAATAAATGTTTTTTACTTTGGTGATCTTACATTCATGTGATTGGTCTGTGAGTTTACTGTGCCGTAAAGCCCATATACCGTAAACACAAGAAAAGCTCCGCCTCTTAAAATAAACACAGTCTGCATTTGCGTTTGGGTCCACATTGGACAACGTCTGGGTGCGGATCCAGACCGCAGTCCGCCTATTAGTGACCCCTGACCTACAGCATATCCGACCACTTTCACCAAGCAAAGAACCTTTTATTCATGCAAAGCGTTCTTTAAGCATTCTTTATAACAAAACCCTTGAAGGAGCATCTTTGTCAGGAGTATTTTGGAATATCAGCCAATTTTCTTGAAGCACCTTTAAATTTTCAGTTTCCATTTATTAAAATATTATATTTGGTTATTATGGTTACTTGCCGCTGAGTGATCGCTTCAGGTGAGACGTGTGGTTTTTAGTAGCGGCACACGAAGCCTAACACACCAGGAAAATAAGCATGTCAGTAATAACTGTGTTCTGTGTTTAAGTAGTGAAACCTTTTAGGTTTACACTGAAGCTCAAAAATGAACACTGAGGCTGGTTTTGTCTCCGCTCAGGTCGTGCAAATCCAGCTTTATAGTCAGTGAAATTCAGGGAATTTGACATCCAACTGAGAGGGAATCCTGAGTAAATTCCTGTGAAGGAGCTTTTAGAGGTAGACGTCTGGTTCCATTCACCACCACTGTGAACTATTCTGACTCTGAATGATTTTCTTAACTGTTACATTGTTTTTTTTTACTGGAGTTCCACTTTAACGTAAACAATTTTTTTCTATGTATCTTTGAGACCAGTTTTTATTGTTCCAGTCATCATGAAGGGTTTACAGGATGTAAAGGACTGGCTGCGTTTTCAAACTGCTAAAAACTGAAACTGACCAAGAGTCAGTCATCTGGACCTCACTGAACTGTCCGATATATGATAGGAAAAATAGTAACATTAGCCTTTTCAGTTGGGATTATGTATTTACCAGTGCCCACATTTACATGCAGCTTCTTAATAATCCCACTAAAAGCTCAATCGGAATCAAAACTGTCTGTGTATACACCTCAGTCGGAGTAGACTCAGGCCCATTCAGGCCAAGTTCTGTATAAACAGGTGGACAATTCTATAAATAATAAGTTAAATAAAAGAATTTAAGTATATAATTCACTGATTACAGTCTCAGTTTGGAAAGTTTAAGTTTTGCATCATAGTGAAAGTTTATCATGTTCAACATGGTGCTAGCTGGAAAACTGGTCCACGGATGAGATAAAGTTTATGCTTCAAACCTTAAAAGATAATAATGTGCATATGAATGAATGCATATGAATGAATGAAGGACGGTTCAGGCTTTACACCAACTATAGCAGAGTAAAGACAGATGGAGGTCCCAGATCAGCTCAGAGCCAAACATTGCTGGTGGTGACTCAGGTGATGCTGCTACTCCACACGTGTATAATTATGGATCTGATTGCATGTAAACAGGTATTTTGATCAGACTGCACATGAACACTTCAGTCTTAATCTGCAGTCCAACTGCATTCAGTCTGGGTGATTGTATACCTATCTAGCCCAGCTTAGGCTCATGTCCGGCTGCAGAGGGTCCCTTTTGATTGGTCAGTGGTATGTAAGCACTCAATACAGCTAAAATCATTAATTAAAAAGACTGTCTGGATACTTTTGGCCACATACTATACCTGTGGCACTATAATGAGTAACACTAAGATGCTGCAGCACCTGGTGTGGATGAGTAGACTGTATGTAATCTTGTATTGTTCTATGGTTAACGGAGCTTTAAATATTGGTCAGCTGGAACTGGGACTCATAAGGTGGTGGTAAATTCCCAGAAGCTAGTGGAGAAACTCTCATAGACGCCAGGAAACCATGGGCACTTCTAAATGACAGGAAAGCACCTCTGAGTTATGGTTTGATTGTTCAGCCTGGGTGGACATATTTTGTTAT
Organism: Megaleporinus macrocephalus; assembly: GCA_021613375.1. Classification (NCBI taxonomy): domain Eukaryota; kingdom Metazoa; phylum Chordata; class Actinopteri; order Characiformes; family Anostomidae; genus Megaleporinus; species Megaleporinus macrocephalus. Next base: position 5,902,803 of record CM038714.1, on the reverse strand, counting down.
GACTGGATAAATTCAGCGGTTTGTGTGCAAACAGAGGAAGGTAAGGGCGGATGTTCCGCTCCATTCCACAGAACCTTATTGTATTTTTTCCCCTAAACGTCCCACAGAACACATTTACGCAGTACCTACATACTCCATTTACTCTCTAGGACTCAGTCCTAGAATGAAACAATCTGCCTTTTAATATTGAGCTCATTTGTACTTTAATGAGCTCTGCTCTGATTGGCTGGTTTACAGCGGCGATGATCATACAGAAGCAACACAGACCAAATAAATGAGCCTCTGTGTAAATAAGCTCCACCCACATACTATCTAGTTAACTATGCTAGTTACTTGGAGCTGCTAGTATCTAAGGTTACCTGTACTAGCTACTCTCTTTGATCTGAACATCAAACACACAGTAGATGAAAGGTGTCTCTGTGAAAATTTCAGTTGAAGATGATCTGCTTCAACCAGCACACAGTGATCCACTCACACAGCATGGCTGCTACTTCCAGTCACTGTTGGGGTTGTGGTGCTAATAAAGGTGGAGCTGCTCGTCTTTTCAGTCTCTTCAGTGTTGAACGCTGAGCTGAAGCTGCTCCAAGTTGTCCGAGTGTTGGAGAAACTGTCTGGAGTGAAATGTACAGACTGCAGAGTTAAAGTTGTTCAGGATTCTGTTAAAGATGTTGGAAGTTCAGCAGCTGGTTTTGGGAATTCTCTGTTCCACCTTAAACAGTGCTGTGGTTCCATTCTGCTGTCTGTACGAGCTGCAGTGTTTAAGGTGGAACATTAGATGAAGAATGTGGAGAAGAGAAACTTCAGGCTGGTTTAAAGATCAACATGGAGCTCTGACAGTTGGGTTGTTTGTTGGGAATGAATGAAAAGTGGCGACGTTCCCTTCACAGCCTGGAACTCTGGATTTCTCAACCACAGTTCTGGTTACTGGCTGGTGTTGTGGTTGTGTGTAAAAGTTCTGGTTGCTGGTTGGTGTTGTGGTTGTGTGTAAATGTTCTGGTTGCTGGTTGGTGTTGTGGTTGTGTGTAAATGTTCTGGTTACTGGTTGGTGTTGTTGTTGTGTGTAAATGTTCTGGTTACTGGTTGGTGTTGTTGTTGTGTGTAAATGTTCTGGTTGGTGTTGTGGTTGTGTGTAAATGTTCTGGTTGGTGTTGTGGTTGTGTGTAAATGTTCTGGTTACTGGTTGGAGTTGTTGTGTGTAAATGTTCTGGTTACTGGTTGGTGTTGTGGTTGTGTGTAAATGTTCTGGTTGGTGGTTGTTGTTGTGGTTGTGTGTAAATGTTCTGGTTGCTGGTTCTTGTTGTGGTTGTGTGTAAATGTTCTGGTTGCTGGTTGTTGTTGTGGTTGTGTGTAAATGTTCTGGTTGCTGGTTCTTGTTGTTGTTGTGTGTAAATGTTCTGGTTGCTGGTTGATGTGGTTGTGTGTAAATGTTCTGGTTGCTGGTTGTTGTTGTGGTTGTGTGTAAATGTTCTGGTTGCTGGTTGTTGTTGTTGTTGTGTGTAAATGTTCTGGTTGCTGGTTGATGTGGTTGTGTGTAAATGTTCTGGTTGGTGGTTGTTGTTGTGGTTGTGTGTAAATGTTCTGGTTGCTGGTTGTTGTTGTGGTTGTGTGTAAATGTTCTGTTTGCTGGTTGATGTGGTTGTGTGTAAATGTTCTGGTTGGTGGTTGTTGTTGTGGTTGTGTGTAAATGTTCTGGTTCCTGGTTGTTGTTGTGGTTGTGGGTAAATGTTCTGGTTGCTGGTTGTTGTTGTGTGTAAATGTTCTGGTTGCTGGATGTTGTTGTGGTTGTGTGTAAATGTTCTGGTTGTTGCTGTGGTTGTGTGTAAATGTTCTGGTTGCTGGTTGGTGTTGTGGTTGTGTGTAAATGTTCTGGTTGGTGTTGTGGTTGTGAGTAAATGTTCTGGTTACTGGTTGTTGTTGTTGTTGTGTGTAAATGTTCTGGTTGGTGTTGTGGTTGTGTGTAAATGTTCTGGTTGCTGGTTGGTGTTGTGGTTGTGTGTAAATGCTCTGGTTGCTGGTTGTTGTTGTGGTTGTGTGTAAATGTTCTGGTTGTTGCTGTGGTTGTGTGTAAATGTTCTGGTTGCTGGTTGGTGTTGTGGTTGTGTGTAAATGTTCTGGTTGGTGTTGTGGTTGTGTGTAAATGTTCTGGTTGCTGGTTGTTGTTGTGGTTGTGTGTAAATGTTCTGGTTGCTGGTTGTTGTTGTTGTTGTGTGTTAATGTTCTGGTTGCTGGTTGATGTGGTTGTGTGTAAATGTTCTGGTTGGTGGTTGTTGTTGTGGTTGTGTGTAAATGTTCTGGTTGCTGGTTGTTGTTGTGGTTGTGTGTAAATGTTCTGTTTGCTGGTTGATGTGGTTGTGTGTAAATGTTCTGGTTGGTGGTTGTTGTTGTGGTTGTGTGTAAATGTTCTGGTTCCTGGTTGTTGTTGTGGTTGTGGGTAAATGTTCTGGTTGCTGGTTGTTGTTGTGTGTAAATGTTCTGGTTGCTGGATGTTGTTGTGGTTGTGTGTAAATGTTCTGGTTGTTGCTGTGGTTGTGTGTAAATGTTCTGGTTGCTGGTTGGTGTTGTGGTTGTGTGTAAATGTTCTGGTTGGTGTTGTGGTTGTGAGTAAATGTTCTGGTTACTGGTTGTTGTTGTTGTTGTGTGTAAATGTTCTGGTTACTGGTTGGTGTTGGTGTTGTGTGTAAATGTTCTGGTTGGTGTTGTGGTTGTGTGTAAATGTTCTGGTTGCTGGTTGGTGTTGTGGTTGTGTGTAAATGTTCTGGTTGCTGGTTGGTGTTGTGGTTGTGTGTAAATGCTCTGGTTGCTGGTTGTTGTTGTGGTTGTGTGTAAATGTTCTGGTTGCTGGTTGATGTGGTTGTGTGTAAATGTTCTGGTTGGTGGTTGATGTGGTTGTGTGTAAATGTTCTGGTTGGTGGTTATTGTGGTTGTGTGTAAATGTTCTGGTTGCTGGTTGTTGTTGTGGTTGTGTGTAAATGTTCTGGTTGCTGGTTGTTGTTGTGGTTGTGTGTAAATCTTCTGGTTGCTGGTTGTTGTGGTTGTGTGTAAATGTTCTGGTTGCTGGTTGTTGTTGTGGTTGTATGTAAATGTTCTGGTTGCTGGTTGTTGTTGTGGTTGTGTGTAAATGTTCTGTTTGCTGGTTGATGTGGTTGTGTGTAAATGTTCTGGTTGGTGGTTGTTGTGGTTGTGTGTAAATGTTCTGGTTGCTGGTTGTTGTTGTGGTTGTGTGTAAATGTTCTGGTTGCTGGTTGTTGTGGTTGGGTGTAAATGTTCTGGTTGGTGGTTGTTGTTGTGGTTGTGGGTAAATGTTCTGGTTGCTGGTTGTTGTGGTTGGGTGTAAATGTTCTGGTTGCTGGTTGTTGTTGTGGTTGTGTGTAAATGTTCTGGTTGCTGTTTGGTGTTGTGGCTGTGTGTAAATGTTCTGGTTGCTGGTTGTTGTGGTTGTGTGTAAATGTTGTGTGTAAGTGTTGTCTGTGACGTAACAGTGTAGTATTTGGAGTTTGGCCCGTTTATCCTCCCTCTTTTGTAAAAACAGGATTTGGATCTAGCAGAGTTTGAGCTTCAGGGTACGTACAGTTCTGTGTACTGAACTCTCACTATTACACTATATAATATACAGGGTACATACAGGTTTACAGTCCATGGCAGACGTTCTGCTCACAGTGGACGAGCGATGCACTGAGAATTGTGTCTGCGTGGGCAGAGCGGCTGTGCAGACAGGATGTCACACGTTTATCTCATTCTCAGCACAGATATGGAGACGTTTCCTCCATTCTGTTCCACATTCTGATTCATCTGTGACCAGAAGCAGCTCCTTGGCATCAAATCAACTGAGAAATTGTACTAATAGCATCTCAGCAACTGACTTTCAGCATGCAGATAAAACCAAGTATCTTCACAATAGTAACTTTACAAGAGAGAAGAAAGATTTTGAAGCCTTTCCATTGGCCCATTCATCAAGAAATTCGTACACAGTGTACACTGCGTCTATCGTGTTCGAATGATATATAAAAAAAGTTTTTTATTGGATTAAATTCATAAACTGCTGTGCTTCCTAGCTTCTCCTCCTGGATTTCTCTCAGACTGAACACACATGTAGATATAAGATTTGTATGTTTACCCATATGTGTAATCTTTGTATAACCTGTACAGCTTAATGTTATTTAGAGTATTGATAAAGAAAGTGTTCATTCCTACACGCCCTGCTGTCGCGTCTCATAATGTAAAACAATAATCGAGTTCTTTGAAGAGACGCCATTAATGATTCCCTCTAGAACCATTAATGCTTGCATGTAAAAACCTTTTTAAAGTATAAAGAACCTTCAAAAAAACCTTTCCTAGAACTCTGTATCCCCCCCAATACTTTATTTTTAAACAGAAGAAAATAAGCACAAGGAACAAAGGTTCCTTAAAAAAACTTGTTTTTTTACTCGTTGAACAGTTCTTAAGGGAACCAGTAATGTCACTTTTACTTTTAAGAATAAAAAGAAAAGAAGAGGTTCTTTAGAGAAGGTCCCTTAAAAAAAGAGGTGCCATGAAGGGTTTTGCAAGTGATGGGGGAACCTTGATGTAAATGGCATAGGTCAAAGTCCTGTCTAGAACTGTGTAGTAGTTCTTTACAAAGGTTTTTTCACACTTAAAACCCTTTGTGGCACCTTTTTTTTTTCCTTACTGTAGAACCCTTAGAGAACCATTTTCTTACAAAATAAAGGTTCCTCATTGGTTCTTGGCTGGCATGTATGAGTCCAGAAAAAAGGAGTTTTTTATTTTATGTGATCTTTAAAAATGTTTTTACACTCTTGGTTCTCCAAAGAGAAGTTCATTGAAAAATTCCAGAGGGAACCAGTAATGGTTCTCTAAAGGCACTGGACAGATAACGCTTGTTGTCCCCTTTAGCTGCCACTTTTTTAAAGACCCCTTGACCACTTTCTTAAGGGTTTTTACGCTACACTCTTACAAAAAATGGTTCTTTACTAAAGATTATGGTTCTGAACCATGAACACCCAAAAAATCATTCACATGCTTTAATAGTAAATGGTTCTTCAGACTAATGTGCTGTATATGTTTCTATATAGCTTTTTGAAAACAGGTCTATGTAGCACCAAAAAGGGTTCTGCTAAAAAAGATGGTTCTATATGGAACCGAGAACACTTAAAGAACCATGTGTATGATTAAATGATTCTTTGCATGGTGAAATGGTTTTACAGATTGATTGAATTAACTATACAGAACCTTTCTGAAAAGGGTTCTACAGTACTTACAATGTTAAGCTTGTAAAAACATATGAATACAAACTATACACCCTGACTGAAGGTAAAAAGGTAGTGCAGTAATAAATTATTATTAGTAGTAGTTAGTAATAGTAGTAGTAGTAGGTAGTGCAGTAATTATTATTAGTAGTAAGTAGTAGTAGTAGTAGTAGTAGGTAGTGCAGTAATAAATTAGTAGTAGTAGTAGTAAGTTGTAGTAGGTAGTGCAGTAATAAATTAGTAGTAGTAGTAGTAAGTAGTAGTAGTAGGTAGTGCAGTAATAAATTAGTAGTAGTAGTAAGTAGTAGTAGTAAGTAGTGCAGTAATAAATTAGTAGTAGTAGTAAGTAGTAGTAGTAGGTAGTGCAGTAATAAATTAGTAGTAGTAGTAGGTAGTGCAGTAATAAATTAGTAGTAGTAGTAGGTAGTGCAGTAATAAATTAGTAGTAGTAAGTAGTAGTAGTAGGTAGTGCAGTAATAAATTAGTAGTAGTAAGTAGTAGTAGTAGGTAGTGCAGTAATAAATTAGTAGTAGTAATAGTAGTAATAGGTAATGCAGTAATAAATTATTATAATTAGTAGTAAGTAGTAGTAGTAGTAGTAGTAGGTAGTGCTGTAATAAATTAGTAGTAGTAGTAGTAGTCAGTAGTAGTAGTAGTAGGTAGTGCAGTAATAAATTAGTAATAGTAGTAGGTAGTGCAGTAATAAATTAATAGTAGTAGTAGTCAGTAGTAGTAGTAGTAATAGGTAGTGCTGTAATAAATTAGTAGTAGTAGGTAGTGCTGTAATAAATTAGTAGTAGTAGTAAGTAGTAGTAGTAGTAGTAGTAGTAAGTAGTAGGAGGTAGTGCAGTAATAAATTAGTAGTAGTAGTAGGTAGTGCTGTAATAAATTAGTAGTAGTAGTAGTAAGTAGTAGTAGTAGTAGGTAGTGCAGTAATAAATTAGTAGTAGTAAGTAGTAGTAGTAGTAGTAGGTAGTGCAGTAATAAATTAGTAGTAGTAGTAGTAGTAGGTAGTGCTGTAATAAATTAGTAGTAGTAAGTAGTAGTAGTAGTAGTAGGTAGTGCAGTAATAAATTAGTAGTAGTAGTAGTAGTAGTAGGTAGTGCAGTAATAAATTAGTAGTAGTAGTAGTAGTAAGTAGTAGTAGGTAGTGCAGTAATAAATTAGTAGTAGTAGTAGGTAGTGCAGTAATAAATTAGTAGTAGTAGTAGTAAGTAGTAGTAGTAGTAGGTAGTGCAGTAATAAATTAGTAGTAGTAGTAGTAGTAGGTAGTGCAGTAATAAATTAGTAGTAGTAAGTAGTAGTAGTAGTAGTAGTAGGTAGTGCAGTAATAAATTAGTAGTAGTAGTAGTAGTAAGTAGTAGTAGGTAATGCAGTAATAAATTATTATTATTAGTAGTAAGTAGTAGTAGGTAGTGCAGTAATAAAGTGTCCTCCTCTCTGCTACCGTAGTCACTGAGTCTAGCTCCACACCAACCACGGACCCCGCACGTCTGACCAGCTTGTCCAGACGCATCTCGTCTCTCTTTTTCATGCTGCCTCCCCAGCACACCACAGCATAGAAAAATTGCTTTTACTGAAGCAGCAAGTTCCCTTTATTTTAATGAACCGTTTATATAGAACTGTGACATATACAAGAACCATTTGAATGGTTCTTCTCTATTCTGGTAAACCTAAAGTACTGCAGGTTCTTTAAGAATATAAGGTGGTAATAAATCTGAAATAATACTAAAATAATACTGAAATAATATTAAAATTATCCTGAAATAATACCAAAATAATACTGAAATAATACAGAAGTAATATTAAAATAATCCTGAAATAATACCAAAATAATACTGAAATAATACCAAAATAATCCTGAAATAATACTGAAATAATATTAAAATAATCCTGAAATAATACCAAAATAATACTGAAATAATGTTAAAATAATACTGAAATAATACCGAAAAAATATTAAAATAATCCTGAAATAATACCAAAATAATCCTGAAATAATATTAAAATAATACTGAAATAATACCAAAATAATACTGAAATAATATTAAAATAATACTGAAATAATACTAAAATAATACCAAAATAATATTAAAATAAAACTGAAATAATAACGAAATAATATTAAAATAATATTCTCTTAGGGACTATTTTGCCTCACAGCATCCTGCATATATCCTGCCATCATGAATATACTATTCAGGCTAAAACTCTACAGTGTATTTATAACCATTCACTGTAATAAGTTTCTGTGCGGAAGCTTTTAAAGGTGGACGTCTAGTTTCATTCACCTCTGCTGTGAACAACTTTCAAACCAGACTGCTCTGAATGACTTAGAATCAGTGGAATTCCCCTTTAACATTACAAGTCGCTAAAGGGGCTGATTTTACTCAGTCAGCTGAAGATTCACTGTGAAGATGCCAGACATAATATGTTGGCTTTACTGTATACCCGCATCTTCTAGGAGTGTACAGTCGACAGCACTTACTAGAAGTACACTCTGATACTCATGTTGAGCTTGTTGTGGGTGGGAAAGGGTTTAATAGTCTTCCTTGGAACTGAAGAGCTACACAGTGATGTGTTCTTCTGGACTTGGACCAACATTCTCTTGCATAAACAAGGCAGGGCAGTTAGCGACATGTTGGCTTCTTATCCAGCAGCTACTTATTTGAATTTTCCATTCCACCTTAAATGGTGCAACAATTCAGCTGCTTCTTATTTGAATTTATTTGAACTGTACCACCTTAAATGCTGCAGCAGTTACATTCTGGAGCCTCTTATTCAGCAGCTATTTGTTAGAATTTTCCATTCCACCTTAAATGCTGCATCAGTCCTGGTGCCTCTTATTCAGCAGCTACTTATTTGACTTTTTCTGTTCCACCTTAAATGCTGCAGCAGGTGCATTCTGGAGCCTCGCATTCAGCAGCTATTTGTTAGAATTTTCCATTCCACCTTAAATGCTGCATCAGTCCTGGTGCCTCTTATTCAGCAGCTACTTATTTGACTTTTTCTGTTCCACCTTAAATGCTGCAGCAGGTGCATTCTGGAGCCTCGCATTCAGCAGGTTCTTATTCAAACATTCCATTCCACCTTAAATGCTGCAGCAGTTCTGGTGCCTCTTATTCAGCAGCTATTTATTAGAATTTTCCATTCCACCTTAAACGCTGCAGTAGTTCTGGCGCCTCTTATTCAGCTGCTTCTTATTTGAATTTTTCTGTTCCACCTTAAATGCTGCATCAGTTCCGGTGCCTCTTATTTAGCAGCTACTTATTTGAATTTTTCTGTTCCACCTTAAATGGTGCATCTGTTCCGGTGCCTCTTATTTAGCAGCTACTTATTTGAGTTTTTCTGTTCCACCTTAAATGCTGCAGCAGTTACATTCTGGCGCTGCTTACTGAGCAGCTACTTATTTGAATTTTCCATTCCACCTTAAATGGTGCAACAGCCCCGATGCCTACAATTCAGCTGCTACCTTTTTTAATTTTTCTGTTCCACCTTAAACGCTGCAGAAGTTCTGGTGCCTCTTATTCAGCAGCTACTTATTTGACTTTTTCTGTTCCACCTTAAATGCTGCAGAAGGTGCATTCTGGAGCCTCGCATTCAGCAGGTTCTTATTCAAACTTTCCATTCCACCTCAAATGCTGCAGCAGTTTTAGACCATTTAAGGTGGAACAAGTTCATTCCTGAGAAGTACTATATATATATATATATATATATATATATATATATATAGTACTGCTGCAGCAACTAGGACCCTGTTGGTCGAAGTCCAGCAGAGATTATCACGGAATCTAAATCATGTCCTTAAAAAGGCAAGTCAAAGCTCGACCCACGACGGAACTTCAAACAATGAGCTGGATCAGAATGACAAATGGGTCTGGATTCTGGATCGGTTTAGGAAACACTTTAAACACAATTATATACCAGTTCAGTCTAAGATTAGACGTTACTGGCAGTAAATTAGTAGAGCGTAACTTTAAATCTGCAGTTATATTCACAGGAAGTGAGTTAGAACATGAGCTGGAACACAGACAGAGTAATATACTGATAGAATTAGTTATAAGTTGTTCTTTAGTATAATATGTTCTTTGAGCACAGTGAGCTTGCAGTTCTACACCAGGGTTGCAGTTAGTAGGTTTTCTGTGTTTCTAGAGTTGCTCTGAGCACCTATAACCACAGAGTCTACTCTTAGACATAGAACACAATAAACAAGACTTTTCATTCATCTTTTCATTAGTGTATAATTAATTACGTGTAACTACAAATCATCAGATTTTTTAATCTGCCTTCGTATTTAAATAGGAGTGGGTCGTCCTCCAACAGCTTCTGGTTTAAACTTAAATAGTGCAGCACTTAAAATTCAGCTTCTTATTTGCCAGTATCTTGTATATAACTGTCCAGTTCTACCTTTACTGGTGAAGAATTTTAATTATGACTTTTAGCTTCTTAATTTTTTAGCTTTTTGATAAATTTCCGTTCCACCTTAAATGGTGCAGCAATCAAATCCTGGCGCTGACATCCAGCACCTTATTGAACAGCTTTTTGATCTACCCTTACAGAAAATAAGTATACTTAAAATTCATTTTATTAAATATACTTTATGCAGTTACTATACTAATGTCATTGTACTAGTAGTACACTTGTATATGTACTATTTTAAACTATTTTTTTTAACTTTTAACTATTTGTAAACCATGTATACAACTAGTTTACATCTTTTGTACTGCAACTACACTAAAAGTAAACTTAAGTGTTTACTGTTAGTTTACTAGCTTGTAAGTTTTCTTTAAGTGAACTTAACATAATACTTGTAATTTACTGCTTATATTATTGTTGTACTTTAAAGTATATGACTAGGTTTAAGGTTTATTTTCTACTTAAAATAGAATTTAACAATGTTTACTTACACACCAGTGGACATACGTAAAATAAACAAGAAACACTCAGATTAAGAAACATATTTGTATCTTTATAAATCTTTATAAATCAAATTTTAAATAAATATTGTACTGGACGTGATTTTGTGCAGAGCAAGAATACCTACTACTACTATTTCAATCAAAAGATTAAGTACAAGTAAAGGCCAAATATACTTAGACTGTTCTATACTTGTCAGTATAACCCAAGCATACTTAAGTATAGCAGTGTTTAGTATATCACTGAGAAGTACATAAAAAGTAAACTGAAAGCATAGTCAATTCCTTTTAGTTTAAAAGAAGTAAACTGATGGTACACTTGAATAAACTTCTTTTTATAAGGATAATCTTTCTGCTCTGCCTTAAATGGGGCAGCAATGTCATATTTGTGCTAACATTTATCTTCTTATTTGCCAACTTCTTTTTATCTTTCCATTCCACATTAACTGGTGCAGCACTTAAATTCAGGCCCTGACATTCACCTCCTTATTTGCCAGTATCTTATTCAGATTTTCCAGCTCCACCTTAAGTTGTGCAGGTTATTCTGGCACTGACATTCAGCTTCTTCTAGTAATTTTTCCATTCCACCTTAAATGGAGTTAAATCAGTGTCACCAGAACTGAATGCTATTGGCTGAGGGCACCTGGTTTCATGAATGACCATGCACTATGAAACACCTCTCAAACTACAACTAACACTCTGGAAGTTAGCTCGGGAAGTTAGGCTGATATTGGATACTAACCGCCACCCTATTTTAGACACCACCCAGGGTCTAAAATATTCTAATAAAATTCTATATTTATTTTATCTACTTACAGTTTGACAATCAACATCTAAACAATTATAAAAATGTAGGTACGTGTCTATTCAGTCAAAAATAATGTGTTGGAGCGTGAGGGGTGGAAGCCTGTGAGTCTGTGTCTCCGCCTATAAGGACTGTGATGACTCTGCAGAATGTTGGTGATTGGTGGTCCCGCTGTTTATGTACAGAGGGCACCAGGCAGTTATAATTCAGTGCTATACCAAATTTTAAATGACAGTAAAACTGACCAATCATATCTTCCCTCTAAGTGGGTGGGCTTAACTGTACGATCATTTCTGCCCGCTGTGGTGACGCTAGCTGGAGAAACAGCTAGCTAACGCTAGGCTACCACCGCTAGCTAGTTTGCTGAGCCATGATGGAAGCTGAAGTTAGCATTACCGCTACAGAGGAGGACACTGTTGTAGGTACCATCAGCCAATAGCGTTCGCCCCAGGTCCCGCCCCCCAAACTGTCAAACACACCCCCTCTGAAAACTCCAGTATAAAACTAAAAGTTTCAAATTGTGAGAGAAAATAAAACATTAAAGGAGGATAAAGACAGTTTCATCGCTTGTTTATGGAAATTGGGCGTGCGGTTCCTCTTTCTGTGCTCGTGAGTTTCACATTTACGCTCACGAGTGAAACAGTTACGTGAGTGAAGTGTTAAAACATGCAGGTATATCTTTTGGGCGTGTGGTCTACATATTCCTCTGAAGGTCAGATGGAGCTGTGTGGTGTTATTTATAAGGAGGAATCTTATTTAGATTAAGAAGATGTTTATGTTCTACAGATGTTAGTGTTTGTTGCTTTTCTGTCCTCTCATTTTTTATTTCTTGACTTGCTGTTTATTAGGAGAGAAAACCTCTTTTTTTTTTTTTTCAGACGGTGGTGGGGGTGGGGCGAGGCTTATGGGTCATGGTTCACTACCGCTCTTTATAAATATCTCAGTCGTATGTTTAAAGATGCTTGGGTGGAAATGTTACAGATTTCCATCTACACATGCTTTTATTTATGAAATAGGAGACGGCAATGACTGCAGGCTAGAGATTTGACTCTTTGCTTGTTTTATCGGATCGATACAAAATTTTGCAGTATTGCACACCACTGTTTGCTCTTCCTGAGTACCTCGGATGTTTCCCTGAATTTTATGACCTGAATTTTTTGTAACTGAATTTTTTTTTTGCCTGAAATTCCAAAACTTTTGCAGGTAAAATTTTCAATAATGACTTTCAATAATGAGGTTCTGGAGACACTGATTTACCTCCATAGTGTGTGTTGGCCATGCGATGAACTAGTGATCTGTCCATGGTGTCCCCTGCCTTTGCCCGCTTGGATTGGCTCCAGCCCCCACCATCACCCGACTAGCGGAATGAAGCGAATAATAATGGATGGAGGGATAGATGGATGGAATTTTAGAATTCATTTCAATTAATTTAAAAAATCCATGTATTTCAAAGTGTTGATATTTGTTTCATAGTTTAATGAAAAACTCTGAATCAGAAATGTAGATTGTACCCCCTTGTAATGATATTTTTGCACTAAAATGGTTTACAAAGATTTTCTATTATGATTTTAAATAGTTTAGAATTTTATATAACCAAATTATAATTTTAAGTTCTTATATAATTCTATTATATAAGCAATTTTATAATGATTAGATGATTCTAGTAATTTACATGTTCTTTATGTTCACATGTATCACATTATAGGAACTAAATGCGTGTCTTTTAAATGACCTTTATACAGTAACAATAGGGAAACTCAGATTTGTTCTCAAACAGAAACATACATGGGTAAGGCTTTTGTGGTTGCTCTAAGGTTGTTCACATAAGAGTATCACAAACTCTGGAACGAGATGAGGTGTGAAAAAAACAGGAAGGCCCTCCGTATTACAAAATGTCAGAGGCAAGAAGCTGCCACGTGCATTGCCACAAGTTGAGTCAGGAGCAGATCTTTAGTCTGCAGTAGACCTTCAGCTGGAGGTGGAAATAAAGGTGTGGTGAAGTTGTTGCATAAAAGCTTTAGTTATAGAGGCGGATTCACTCTGCACAACGTCCTGATATACGCCTTTATCACAGCACAGGTCACGATCTGAACCAGCACACTGACTAACAGTCCTGAACAAACGTTTAAGCACCCAAATCAGACTCCATGTGACAGTAACTGAAAACAACTTTAACAGAAGTCAAGTCAAGAGGATTTTATTGTCTTTCCATCTACATACAAGTACACAGTGGAGCTCATTTCTCCAGGAACAGCACATTGCAACATAGAAAAAAGAGTACAACGTGCAGACACAACAACAGATTTTTACTAGAAACGATAAATATGATAAATTAACAGACATTAAACACAGTAAAAAGACATGACAGAAAACATACTGGTAAACATAGGTAGTACTAGAGTAAACACACATACAGCAGTTACAGAGGTAGTACTAGAGTAAACACACATACACACAGCAGTTACTGAGGTAGTACTAGAGTAAACACACATACACACAGCAGTTACTGAGGTAGTACTAGAGTAAACACACATACATCAGTTACTGAGGTAGTACTAGAGTAAACATACATACACACAGCAGTTACTGAGGTAGTACTAGAGTAAACACACATACAGCAGTTACTGAAGTAGTACTAGAGTAAACATACATACACACAGCAGTTGCTGAGGTAGTACTAGAGTAAACACACATACAGCAGTTACTGAGGTAGTACTGGAGTAAACATACATACACACAGCAGTTGCTGAGGTAGTACTAGAGTAAAGTCACATACAGCAGTTACTGAGGTAGTACTAGAGTAAACACACATACACACAGCAGTTACTGAGGTAGTACTAGAGTAAACATGCATACACACAGCAGTTACTGAGGTAGTACTAGAGTAAACACACATACAGCAGTTACTGAAGTAGTACTAGAGTAAACATACATACACACAGCAGTTACTGAGGTAGTACTAGAGTAAACACACATACAGCAGTTACTGAGGTAGTACTAGAGTAAACATACATACACACAGCAGTTACTAAGGTAGTACTAGAGTAAACATACATACAGACAGCAGTTACTGAAGTAGTACTAGAGTAAACATACACACACAGCAATTACTGAGGTAGTACTAGAGTAAACACACATATAGCAGTTACTGAGGTAGTACTAGAGTAAACATACATACACACAGCAGTTACTGAGGTAGTACTAGAGTAAACATACATACACACAGCAGTTACTGAGGTAGTACTAGAGTAAACATACATACACACAGCAGTTACTGAAGTAGTACTAGAGTAAACACACATACACACACCAGTTTCTGAGGTAGTACTAGAGTAAACATACACACACAGCAATTACTGAGGTAGTACTAGAGTAAACACACATATAGCAGTTACTGAGGTAGTACTAGAGTAAACATACATACACACAGCAGTTACTGAGGTAGTACTAGAGTAAACATACATACACACAGCAGTTACTGAGGTAGTACTAGAGTAAACATACATACACACAGCAGTTACTGAAGTAGTACTAGAGTAAACACACATACACACACCAGTTTCTGAGGTAGTACTAGAGTAAACATGCATACACACAGCAGTTACTGAGGTAGTACTAGAGTAAACACACATACAGCAGTTACTGAAGTAGTACTAGAGTAAACATACATACACACAGCAGTTACTGAGGTAGTACTAGAGTAAACACACATACAGCAGTTACTGAGGTAGTACTAGAGTAAACATACATACACACAGCAGTTACTAAGGTAGTACTAGAGTAAACATACATACAGACAGCAGTTACTGAAGTAGTACTAGAGTAAACATACACACACAGCAATTACTGAGGTAGTACTAGAGTAAACACACATATAGCAGTTACTGAGGTAGTACTAGAGTAAACATACATACACACAGCAGTTACTGAGGTAGTACTAGAGTAAACATACATACACACAGCAGTTACTGAGGTAGAACTAGTGTAAACATACATACACACAGCAGTTACTGAGGTAGTACTAGAGTAAACACACATGAAGCAGTTACTGAGGTAGTACTAGAGTAAACACACACAGCAGTTACTGAGGTAGTACTAGAGTAAACATACATACACACAGCAGTTACTGAGGTAGTACTAGAGTAAGCACATGTACACACAGCAGTTACTGAGGTAGAACTAGAGTAAACAAACATACACACAGCAGTTACTGAAGTAGTACTAGAGTAAACACACATACACACACCAGTTTCTGAGGTAGTACTAGAGTAAACATACACACACAGCAATTACTGAGGTAGTACTAGAGTAAACACACATATAGCAGGTACTGAGGTAGTACTAGAGTAAACATACATACACACAGCAGTTACTGAGGTAGAACTAGAGTAAACATACACACACACACAGCAGTTACTGAGGTAGTACTAGAGTAAACATACATACACACAGCAGTTACTGAGGTAGTACTAGAGTAAACATACATACAGCAGTTACTGAGGTAGTACTAGAATAAACACATACAGCAGTTACTGATGTAGTACTAGAGTAAACATACATACACACAGCAATTACTGCGGTAGTACTAGAATAACCATACATACACACAGCAGTTACTGAGGTAGTACTAGATTAAACATACATACACACAGCAGTTACTGAAGTAGTACTAGAGTAAACATACATACACACAGCAGTTACTGAGGTAGAACTAGAGTAAACATACATACACACAGCAGTTACTGAGGTAGTACTAGATTAAACACACATACACACAGCAGTTACTGAGGTAGTACTAGAGTAAACATACATACACACAGCAGTTACTGAAGTAGTACTAGAGTAAACATGCATACACACAGCAGTTACTGAGGTAGTACTAGAGTAAACATACATACACACAGCAGTTATTGAGGTAGTACTAGAGTAAACACACATACAGCAGTTACTGAGGTAGAACTAGAGTAAACATAAATACACACAGCAGTTACTGAGGTAGTACTAGAGTAAACATACATACACACAGCAGTTACTGAGGTAGTACTAGATTAAACATACATACACACAGCAGTTACTGAGGTAGTACTAGATTAAACACATACACACAGCAGTTACTGAGGTAGTACTAGAGTACACATACATACACACAGCAGTTACTGAGGTAGTACTAGAAGAAACATACATACACACATCAGTTACTGAGGTAGTACTAGAGTAAACATACATACGCACAGCAGTTACTGAGGTAGTACTAGAGTAAACATACATACACACAGCAGTTACTGAGGTAGGACTAGATTAAACACACATACACACAGCAGTTAACGAGGTAGTTCTAGAGTAAACATACATACAAACAGCAGTTACTGAGGTAGTACTAGAGTAAACATACATACACACAGCAGTTACTGAGGTAGTACTAGACTAAACAGTATAAAAAAGTCAGATACATACACCAGTTTCAGCAGCAATGATTCAGACAGTGCAAGTACAGCATTAAAAGAAGTGTGTGTAAGTATAGAGTATGAGTATGTGTGTAACTATAGAGTATAAGTATGTGTAAGTATAGAGTGTGAGTGTGTTTGTGTAAGTATAGGGTATGAGTTTGTGTGTAAGTATAGAGTATGAGTATGTGTGTGTAAGTATAGAGTATGAGTGTGTGTAAGTATAGAATATGAGTGTGTGTGTGTAAATATAGAGTATGAGTGTGTGTAAGTATAGAGTATGTGTGTGTAAATATAGAGTATGAGTGTGTGTAAGTATAGAGTATGAGAGTGTGTGTAAATATAGAGTATGAGTGTGTGTAAGTATAGAGTATGAGTGTGTGTGTAAGTATAGAGTATGAGTGTATTTGTAAGTATAGAGTATGAGTATGTGTGTAAGTATAGAGTATGAGTATGTGTGTGTAAGTATAGAGTATGAGTGTGTGTAAGTATAGAGTATGAGTGTATTTGTAAGTATAGAGTATGAGTATGTGTGTGTAAGTATAGAGTATGAGTATGCGTGTGTAAGTATAGAGTATGGGTGTGTAAGTATAGAGTATGAGTGTATTTGTAAGTATAGAGTATGAGTATGTGTGTGTAAGTATAGAGTATGAGTAAATTTGTGTTAATATAGATTATGAGTGTATTTGTAAGTATAGAGTATGAGTATGTGTGTAAGTATAGATTATGAGTATGTGTAAGTATAGAGTTTTAGTGTGTGTAAGTATAGAGTACAAGTGTATGTGTAAGTATAGAGTATGAGTGTATTTGAAAATATAGAGTATGAGTATGTGTGTGTAAGTATAGAGTATGAGTATGTTTGTGTAAGTATAAAGTGTGAGTGTGTGTAAGTATAGATTATGAGTGTGTGTGTAAGTATAGAGTATGAGTGTGTGTGTAAGTATAGAGTATGAATATGTGTAAGTACAGAGTATTAGTATGTGTGTGTAAATATAAAGTTTGAGTGTGTGTAAGTATATATTATAGATGAATTTGTGAGTATAGATTATGAGTGTGTGTAAGTATAGAGTATGAGTGTGTGTGTGTAAGTACAGAATATTAGTATGTGTGTGTAAGTAAAGAGTGTGAGTGTGTGTAAGTATAGAGTATGAGTGTGTGTAAGTATAAAGTATGAGTGTATTTTTAAGTATAGAGTATGAGTGTGTGTGTAAGTATAGAATATGTGTGTATTTGTAAGTATAGAGTATGAGTATGTGTGTCTAAGTAGAAAGTATGAGTATGTTTGTAGGTATAGAGTATGAGTGTGTGTAAGTATAGAGTATGAGAATATTTGTAGGTATAGAGTATGAGTATGTGTGTGTAAGTATAGAGTATGAGTGTGTGTAAGTACAGAGTATGAGTGTATTTGGAAGTATAGAGTATGAGTGTGTGTGTGTGTAAGTATAGAGTATGAGTGTGTGTAAGTATAGAGTATGAGTATCTGTATGTATACAGTATGAGTATGTGTGTGTAAGTATAGAGTGTGAGTGTGTGTAAGTATAGAGTATGAGTGTATTTGTAAGTATAGTGTATGAGTGTGTGTAAGTATAGAATATGAGCATGTGTTTGTAAATATAGAGTATGAATGTATTTGTAAGTGTAGAGTATGTGTGTGTGTAAGTAAAGAGTATAAGTGTGTGTGTAAGTATAGAGTATGAGTATGTGTTTGTAAGTATAGAGTATGATTATGTGTGTGTAAGTATAGAGTATGAGTATGTGTGCGTAAGTATAGAGTATGAGTGTGTGTAAGTATAGAGTATGAGTATGTGTGTGTAAGTATAGAGTATGAGTGTGTGTTTAAGTATAGAGTATGAGTGTATTTGTAAGTATAGAGTATGAGTGTGTGTGTAAGTATAGAGTATGAGTGTGTGTAAGTATAGAGTATGAGTGTATTTGTAAGTATAGAGTATGAGTATGTGTGTGTAAGTATAGAGTCTGAGTGTATTTGTAAGTATAGAGTATGAGTGTAATTGTAAGTATAGAGTATGAGTGTGTGTGTAAGTATAGAGTATGAGTATGTGTTTGTAAGTATAGAGTATGAGTGTATTTGTTGGTATAGAGTATGAGTATATTTGTGTAAGTATAGAGTATGAGTGTGTTTAGGTATAGAGTATGAAAGTGTGTAAGTATAGAGTATGCGTATGTGTGTAAGTATAGTGTGAGTGTGTGTAAGTATAGAGTATGAGTGTATTTGTAAGTATAGAGTATGATTGTATTTGTAAGTATAGAGTATGTGTGTGTGTAAGTATAGAGTATGAGTGTAATTGTAAGTATAGAGTATGAGTATGTATGTGTAAGTATAGAGTATGAGTGTGTGTAAGTATAGAGTATAAGTGTATTTGTAAGTATAGACCATGAGTATCTGTGTGCAAGAATAGAGTATGAGTATTTGTTGTAAGTATAGAGTATGAGTATGTTTGTGTAAGTATAGAGTATGAGTGTATTTGTAAGTATAGAGTATGAGTACGTGTGTGTAAGTATAGAGTATAAGTATGTTTGTGTAAGTATAGAATATGAGTGTATTTGTAAGTATAGAGTATGAGTATGTTTGTGTAAGTATAGAATATGAGTGTATTTGTAAATATAAAGTGTGAGTGTGTGTAAGTATAGAGTATGAGTTTGTGGAAGTATAGAGTATGTTTGTATTTGTAAGTATAGAGTATGAGTGTGTGTGTAAGTAGAGTATGAGTGTGTGTAAGTATTAGAGTATGAAAATATTTGTAAGTATAGAGTATGGAGTATATGTGTGTAAGTATAGAGTATGAGTGTGTGTGTAAGTACAGAGTATGAGTGTATTTGAAGTATAGAGTATGAGTATGTGTGTAAGTATAGAGTATGAGTATGTGTGTGTAGCATAGAGTATGGAGTGTGTGTAAGTATAGAGTATGAGTGTATTTGTTAAGTATAGTGTTTGAGTATGTGTGTTTAGGTATAGAGTATAGAGTATGTGTGTGAAATATAGAGTATGAATTGTATTTCCTAAATTATAGAGTATAGAGTGTGTGTATGTATAGAGTATAGAGTGTAAATTGTAAGTATAGAGTATGTGTATGTGTGTGTAAGTATATCGTATGAGTATGTTTGTGTAAGTATAGAGTATGGAGTATGTGTGTAGTATAGAGTATGAGTGTATTTGTAAGTATAGAGTATGAGTGTGTGTGTAAGTAGAGTATGAGTGTGTGTAAGTATAGAGTATGAAAAAATATTTGTAAGTATAGAGTATGAGTATATGTGTGTAAGATAGAGTATGAGTGTGTGTAAGTACAGATTATGAGTGTATTTGGAAGTATAGAGATTAGTATGTGTGTAAGTATAGAGTATGATGTGTGTAAGTATAGAGTAAGTATCTGTAAGTATAGAGTATGAGTATGTGTGTGTAAGCATGAGTATGAGTGTGTGTAAGTATAGAGTATGAGTGTATTTGTAATTATAGTGTACGAGTATGTGTGTGTAAGTATAGAGTATGAGTATGTGTGTGTAAATATAGAGTATGAATGTATTTCTAATTATAGAGTATGAGTGTGTGTATGTATAAGTATGAGTGTAATTGTAAGTATAGAGTATGTGTATGTGTGTGTAAGTATATAGTATGAGTATGTTTGTGTAAGTAATAGAGTATGAGTATGTGTGTGTAAGTATAGAGTATGAGTGTATTGTAAGTATAGAGTATGAGTGTGTGTGTAAGTAGAGTATGAGTGTGTGTAAGTATAGAGTATGAAAATATTTGTAAGTATAGAGTATGAGTATATGTGTGTAAGTATAGAGTATGAGTGTGTGTAAGTACAGATTATGAGTGTATTTGGAAGTATAGAGTATTAGTATGTGTGTAAGTATAGAGTATGAGTGTGTGTAAGTATAGAGTATGAGTATCTGTAAGTATAGAGTATGAGTATGTGTGTGTAAGCATAGAGTATGAGTGTGTGTAAGTATAGAGTATGAGTGTATTTGTAATTATAGTGTACGAGTATGTGTGTGTAAGTATAGAGTATGAGTATTGTGTGTAAATATAGAGTATGAATGTATTTCTAATTATAGAGTATGAGTGTGTGTATGATAGAGTATGAGTGTATTGTAAGTATAGAGTATGTGTGTGTAAGTATCTAGTATGAGTATGTTTGTGTAAGTATAGAGTATGAGTATGTGTGTGTAAGTATAGAGTATGAGTATGTGTGTAAGTATAGAGTATGAGTGTATTTGTAAGTATAGAGTATGAGTGTGTGTGTAAGTAGAGTATGAGTGTGTGTAAGTATAGAGTATGAAAATATTTGTAAGTATAGAGTATGAGTATATGTGTGTAAGTATAGAGTATGAGTGTGTGTAAGTACAGATTATGAGTGTATTTGGAAGTATAGAGTATTAGTATTTGTGTAAGTATAGAGTATGAGTGTGTGTAAGTATAGAGTATGAGTATCTGTAAGTATAGAGTATGAGTATATGTGTGTAAGTATAGAGTATGAGTGTGTGTAAGTACAGATTATGAGTGTATTTGGAAGTATAGAGTATTAGTATGTGTAAGTATAGAGTATGAGTGTGTGTAAGTATAGAGTATGAGTATATGTAAGTATAGAGTATGAGTATGTGTGTGTAAGTATAGAGTATGAGTGTGTGTAGTATAGAGTATGAGTGTATTTGTAATTATAGTGTACGAGTATGGTGTGTAAGTATAGAGTATGAGTATGTGTGTGTAAATATAGAGTATGAATGTATTTCTAATTATAGAGTATGAGTGTGTGTATGTATAGAGTATGAGTGTAATTGTAAGTATAGAGTATGTGTATGTGTGTGTAAGTATATAGTATGAGTATGTTTGTGTAAGTATAGAGTATGAGTATGTGTGTGTAAGTATAGAGTATGAGTGTATTTGTAAGTATAGAGTATGAGTGTGTGTGTAAGTAGAGTATGAGTGTGTGTAAGTATAGAGTATGAAAATATTTGTAAGTATAGAGTATGAGTATATGTGTGTAAGTATAGAGTATGAGTGTGTGTAAGTACAGATTATGAGTGATTTGGAAGTATAGAGTATTAGTATGTGTGTAAGTATAGAGTTGAGTGTGTGTAAGTATAGAGTATGAGTATCTGTAAGTATAGAGTATGAGTATGTGTGTGTAAGCATAGAGTATGAGTGTGTGTAAGTATAGAGTATGAGTGTATTTGTAATTATAGTGTACGAGTATGTGTGTGTAAGTATAGAGTATGAGTATGTGTGTGTAAATATAGAGTATGAATGTATTTCTAATTATAGAGTATGAGTGTGTGTATGTATAGAGTATGAGTGTAATTGTAAGTATAGAGTATGTGTGTGTAAGTATCTAGTATGAGTATGTTTGTGTAAGTATAGAGTATGAGTATGTGTGTGTAAGTATAGAGTATGAGTATGTGTGTGTAAGTATAGAGTATGAGTGTATTTGTAAGTATAGAGTATGAGTGTGTGTGTAAGTAGAGTATGAGTGTGTAAGTATAGAGTATGAAAATATTTGTAAGTATAAGTATGAGTATAGTGTGTAAGTATAGAGTATGAGTGTGTGTAAGTACAGATTATGAGTGTATTTGTAAGTATAGAGTATTAGTATTTGTGTAAGTATAGAGTATGAGTGTGTGTAAGTATAGAGTATGAGTATCTGTAAGTATAGAGTATGAGTATGTGTGTGTAAGCATAGAGTATGAGTGTATTTGTAATTATAGTGTACGAGTATGTGTGTGTAAGTATAGATTATGAGTATGTGTGTGTAAATATAGAGTATGAATGTATTTCTAATTATAGAGTATGAGTGTGTGTATATATAGAGTATGAGTGTAATTGTAAGTATAGAGTATGTGTGTGTAAGTATATAGTATGAGTATGTTTGTGTAAGTATAGAGTATGAGTACGTGTGTGTAAGTATAGAGTATGAGTATGTGTGTGTAAGAATAGAGTATGAGTGTGTGTGTAAGTATAGAATATGAGTGTACTTGTAAGTATAGAGTATGAGTATGTATGTGTAAGTATAGAGTATGAGTGTGTGTAAATATAGAGTATGAGTATGTGTGTGTAAGTATAGAGTATGAGTATGTGTGTGTAAGTATAGAGTATGAGTGTGTGTAAGTATAGAGTATGAGTGTAATTGTAAGTATAGAGTATGAGTATGTGTGTGTAAGTATAGAGTATGAGAATGTGTTTGTAAGTATAGAGTATGAGTGTATTCGTTAGTATAGAGGATGAGTGTTTTGTAAGTATAGAGTATGAGTATGTGTTTGTAAGTATAGAGTATGAGTGTGTGTAAGTATAGAGTATGAGTGTTTGTAAGTATAGAGTATGAGTGTGTGTAGGTATAGAGTATGAGTATGTGTGTGTAAGTATAGAGTATGAGTGTATTTGTAAGTATAGAGTATGAGTGTGTTTGTAAGTATAGAGTATGAGTATGTGTGTGTAAGTATAGAGTATGAGTATGTGTGTATAGAGTATGAGTGTATGTGTAAGT
This sequence comes from Megaleporinus macrocephalus, assembly GCA_021613375.1. Classification (NCBI taxonomy): domain Eukaryota; kingdom Metazoa; phylum Chordata; class Actinopteri; order Characiformes; family Anostomidae; genus Megaleporinus; species Megaleporinus macrocephalus. Next base: position 5,879,898 of record CM038714.1, on the reverse strand, counting down.
ATAGAGTATGAGTATTTGTGTGTGTAAGTATAGAGTATGAGTATGTGTGTAAGTATAGAGTATGAGTGTATTTGTAAGTATAGAGTATGAGTGTGTGTAAATATAGAGTATGAGTGTATTTGTAAGTATAGAGTATGAGTATTTGTGTGTGTAAGTATAGAGTATGAGTGTGTGTGTAAGTATAGAGTATGAGTGTATTTGTAAGTATAGAGTATGAGTGTGTGTAAATATAGAGTATGAGTGTGTGTAAGTATAGAGTATGAGCATGTGTGTGAAAGTATAGTGTATGAGTATGTGTAAGTATAGAGTTTGAGTATATGTGTGTAAGTATAGAGTATGAGTATGTTTGTGTAAGTATAGAGTATGAGTGTATTTGTAAGTATAGAGTATGAGTATGTGTGTAAGTATAGAGCATGGGTGTATTTGTAAATATAGAGTATGAGTGTGTGTAAGTATAGAGTATGAGTGTGTGTGTAAGTATAGAGTATGAGTGTATTTGTAAGTATAGAGTTTGAGTATGTGTGTGTAAGTATAGAGTATGAGTATGTATCTAAGTATAGAGTATGAGTGTATTTGTAAGTATAGAGTATGAGTGTGTGTGAGTATAGAGTATGCGTGTATTTGTATGTATAGAGTATGAGCATGTGTGTGTAGGTGTAGAATATGAGTATGTGTGTAAGTATAGAATATGAGTATGTGTGTGTAAGTATAGAGTATGAGTATGTGTAAGTATAGAGTATGAGTATGTGTGTAAGTATAGAGTATGAGTGTGTGTAAGTATAGAGTATGAGTATGTGTGTGTAAGTGTAGAGTATGAGTGTGTGTAAGTATAGAGTATGTGTGTGTGTGTGTGTAAGTTTAGAGTATGAGTGTATTTGTAAGTATAGAGATATGTGTATGTGTGTGTAAGTATAGAGTATGATGTGTGTGTGTAAGTATAGAGTATGAGTGTATTTGTAAGTATAGAGTATGAGTATGTGTGTGTAAGTATAGAGTATAAGTATGTGTGTAAGTATAGAGTATGAGTGTGTGTAAGTATAGAGTATGAGTGTGTGTAATTATAGAGTATGAGTGTGTGTGTAAGTATAGAGTATGAGTGTGTGTGTAAGTATAGAGTATGAGTATGTGTGTAAGTTTGGAGTATGAGTAGTGTGTGTGTGTAAGTATAGGAGTATGAGTGTATTTTGTAAGTATAGAGTATGAGTGTGTGTGTGTAAGTATAGAGTATGAGTGTGTGTGTAAGTATAGAGTATGAGTGTATTTGTAAGTATAGAGTATGAGTGTGTGTGTGTAAGTATAGAGTATGAGTATGTGTGTGTAAGTATAGAGTATGAGTGTGTGTGTAAGTATAGAGTATGAGTGTGTGTGTAAGTATAGAGTATGAGTGTATTTGTAAGTATAGAGTATGAGTGTGTGTGTGTAAGTATAGAGTATGAGTGTGTGTGTAAGTATAGAGTATGAGTGTGTGTAAGTATAGAGTATGTGTGTGTGTTTAAGTATAGAGTATGGGTGTGTGTGTAAGTATAAAGTATGAGTGTATTTGTAAGTATAGAGTATGAGTGTGTGTGTAAGTATAGAGTATGAGTGTGTGTGTAAGTATAGAGTATGAGTGTATTTGTAAGTATAGAGTATGAGTGTGTGTTTAAGTATAGAGTATGAGTGTATTTGTAAGTATAGAGTATGAGTGTAGTTGTAAGTTTAGAGTATGAGTATGTGTGTGTAAGTATAGAGTATGAGTGTGTGTGTAAGCATAGAGTATGAGTGTGTGTGTGTAAGTATAGAGTATGAGTGTATTTGTAAGTATAGAGTATGAGTGTGTGTAAGTATAGAGTATGAGTGTGTGTGTAAGTATAGAGTATGAGTGCGTGTGTAAGTATAGAGTATGAGTGTATTTGTGTAAGTATAGAGTATGATGTATGTGTGTGTGTAAGTATAGAGTCATGAGTGTGTGTGTGTAAGTATAGAGTATGAGTGTATTTGTAAGTATAGAGTATGAGTGTGTGTAAGTATAGAGTATGTGTGTGTAAGTATAGAGTATGAGTATGTGTGTGTAAGTATAGAGTATGAGTGTATTGTACGTATAGAGTATGAGTGTATTTGTAAGTATAGAGTATGGAGTATGTGTGTGTAAGTATAGAGTATGAGTATGTGTGTGTTAAGTATAGATGTATGAGTGTATGTGTAAGTATAGAGTATGAGTGTGTGTAAGTATAGAGTATGAGTGTGTGTGTGTGTAAGTATAGAGTATGAGTGTGTGTAAGTATAGAGTATGAGTGTATTTGTAAGTATAGAGTATGAGTGTGTGTGTGTGTGTGTGTGTCGAGTATAGAGTATGAGTATGTGTGTGTGTAAGTATAGAGTATGAGTGTGTGTAAGTATAGAGTATGTGAGATTAAAACCTGATAGCTTGGGGAACAAAGCTGTTGTACAGTCTGGCAGTGGAGGTATGGATGCTCCGGTACCTTCTGCTGGAAGGCAGCAGTGAGAAAAGTCTGTGTGAGGGACGAATGGTGTCGTCCACATGGCTTTGCGAGTACAGTGTGCGGTGTAAATTTCCATGATGGAGGGAAGAGAGACCCAGATGATCTTCTCAGTTGTCCTCACTATTCACTGAAGGGTCTTGCAATTCTGCATGAACACACGGTTAGTCTGCTGATTTAACATACTGGGGGGCATAAATATGGCACAGTTTAGATTTAAATTAAATTCAGCAAATACATAGAAATTTGATCTAAAATTCACAGAACATGCCACATTACAGTACACTCTCTGTATAGGATGTGTAATTTGACCAGAGTGTTTAAGCTTTTGCATGTAAAGTAAATGTGATTTTACCAGTAAAAACAACATATAACAGTAGCATACAGTACCATAGTAACAGTAAATGTAATTTAATCTAGTAAAGGATTTGTTTCTATGGGATTATTGTAATGTTTTGTAAACAAGTAAATGTTTACTGCTCAGAAAACAGCTATAAATAACATTTTCTCAGATCTTTGCACAGTGTTATATTGAAAATAGTAAATTAAAATCATGTTTAAAGTGAAAGCATTTTAGTGCATACACATAAAATTCACATTTGCCTCTTTTTGGCTCTTGAAGTCAGATGCTGTTACTGTCCAACCACATACATTGATGAAGGAAACTATCAAAACTATCATTTTTGTTCTGTAAAATTTTAAATTACACTGTTTGTCGTGATTTTCTTTGAACACTTGCTGCAAAATAAGTTGAGTTTAAAAGTCATGAACTCCTCGAATGTTGTGCCATGAGGGCTTGAGTATGTATCAACCACATAACTCTTCACCTGAGGGAACCGTGAGGTCAGCAGGGCGGGGCGGCTGCATTCAGCCAGCTGATTACCGACTTGGATAACTGAGAGGGTGTTTACCTTTCACACAGGTGACTTGCGTGTTGGAATAATGAATGAAAGAGTGATTTATAAATATGAAAACATGTTTAGACGTTCACTGTGAAAAGAAAAATGGAAATAAAATTAGACGAATGAAGAAAGCAGGCTGGAAAATGATGGTAAAAGTAATTGTGGGCACAGAAAGGCACAAAAACACCATAAGTGGACCTCTGGACAAACAATGTGGACTATGGACCCTTTAAAAAGTCACCTCGTCTACATGAAGGCTTACAGATTTAGTATAAATAATCTTTTTTTAATAAAATAAAAATAAAAAAGAAAAATTCTCTCAGGTGCAGAGATGTACACTTTGATGATAATGATGATCATCATTATCGTTCCATATACACTGATTTTAAATACACCGCTGGTTTTGATAGTAAAAAAAAAATTGTATATTTGTGTTTTAGACAGACCCTCGGGTTCCCATCGCCATCATTGTACTTAGTTTCTGTGTTTTTCCTCGCACTGCTTATCAAACTACCTCAGAGGTGTATTCCAGAAAGCAGGCTAAGTGATAAACCCGGATAAGTTAACTCAGATTTCACAAAAACTCCGGTTTTCCGTTCCAGAAACCGAGATTAAAGGTTCACATGGTTCTATTTTAGAACCTTACTTCTTTATTAGTCCCACAGGGGGGGAATTCACAGTGTTACAGCAGCAAAGGGATAGTAAGGCACTCAGTACAAACAATAAATAAATAAACAGTACAATATATACAATATAAATAATAAAAAGTCAAGCGCTAACAAAAAATAAGCCTAAGTACTTGAAAAGAAGGATAAAGTTAGAAGAAACTCAAAAATGAGCCAGATCTGCTGAAACAGGCTGCCACCTCCACGGCGCCATCTACAGTGTAGGGGATGTAGTTTATGAACACATAGTGAAGGCTACTGTATGTCGGTCCATCCAAAAAGTATAGAATTCAGGTGCATCACTGTCGGGTGAAAAGTGGGACCAGGGTCCCAAGTGGGCAGAGGGTCATTGAGGAGTCTGAAACTTTATTTCAAGACAATAAATGTTGCTAACTAATGTAAATTTAAAGTTTTGGGTAAATAAATGGGTTGATTAGTGGATTGAATCTTGTGTCTTAACCTACATGTTGTGTCTGAAGACAAGATCCCCATTTTCTGAAAATAAATAAAATAAAAATGGCAAGTTAATTACCTTTATTATTTATGTCCTCATGCTTTAGTAGGAACATTTACATCTATACGCTCACAGCTACTACCCCCACCTTTAACTCATATTCCAGCAACTCAGTTTCAGTGTTTTATTTGGATCTTAAGATCACACTTCTCAGGTGCTACATCTGGATGGTACAGTAATGCAATCAATCTGTAGCAGAAGAGGAGAACTGGTTAGTGTCTGGTGATGAGGAGGTCCTGATTGTTGGACCTCGAACAGTGTTCGGCGGGACAGGTGGGCGGTTATTACATCAGAGAGAGAGAGAAAAATAAAAACAAAGTTAATTCTGGTTTGGGTTAAGTCACATCTGTTTAGATTAACTTTTCAATGTGATTGGTTTTTAATTTAATTTATATATATACATTTTTGAATTGAGTGTTTTTGTGTTTATATGTAGCGCTCGGGGTTTGAGAAAGGCATATAATACATTTAAATTATTATTAATATTATTAACATGTGATCCACCATGATAACTGCCCTCTTATAGAGCATGACAGGAGATGTACAGCCTAATGAGAGACCATCACCATCCAGAGCTCAGCTTGGAACAGTAAGATTAGTTTAATGTCTCACCAAATATTTAAAAAAGATATTTATTTAACCATAGCGTGGTATTTTGTTTCCTCTCTTCCTTTCTGCTTCCGAGCTGCCTGTAAAGGATTTATACAAGATACACCTCCAGAAACAAACTGTGCAGCTTCTCTCCTTTTAGTTAATTCTGTTTATAATCAGATTCGCCAAGTCACAAGCTACACTCTAAACTCTCCATATCCTCTATACTAACCCAAACCAGAACTAACTCAGTCTCTGTACTAACCTAAACCAGAACTAACTCAGTCTCTGTACTAACCTAAACTAGAACTAACTCTCTCTGTACTAACCCAAACCAGAACTAACTCGGTCTCTGTACTAACCCAAACCAGAACTAACTCTGTCTCTGTACTAACCCAAACCAGAACTTACTCTGTTTCTGTACTAACCCAACCCAGAACTAACTCTGTCTCTGTACTAACCTAAACCATAACTAACTCTGTCTCTGTACTAACCTAAACCAGAACTAACTCTGACTCTGTACTAACCCAAACAAGAACTAATGCTGTCTTTGTACTAACCTAAACCAGAACTAACTCTGTATCTGTACTAACCCAAACCAGAACTAATGCTGTCTTTGTACTAACCTAAACCAGAACTAACTCTGAGACAGCAGAGACCGTTTCTTCACCCTGAAATAATGATTTCTTTGGTATAAAGAAATGTATTTGTAAACCTCAAGTAAGATCTAGGAGCGTTAAGATCTCTTACAACTGCAGGAGGCTCGGCTGTTTACGCCCTGCACCTGTCACTGGAGAGAGAGTTAAACTGGTTCAGATAAATACAGTTCTCAGTATTCCACAGGTTACGCTCTATAACTACAAATGCCGTAATTGCCGTAAATGTAATATGAAAAATAATTTTTTTAATATGAACAGCCAGGTCGGCGTTTTAGCCAGTTGAGGATCAAGACCTCCAGACTTCAAAGAAGCTTCTTCCCACACGCCATCACACTCATGAACAGCTAAACATCACACACTACATTCTGAATACAGTCTACTACATACATCCATATCCAGATGTTCTCTCACTCTTCTCTCTCTGTACAGTCTACATACATACATACATCCATATCTAAATGTTCTCTCACTCTTCTTTCTCTGTACAGTCTACTACATACATCCATATCCAGATGTTCGCTCACTCTTCTTTCTCTGTACAGTCTACTACATACATCCATATCCAGATGTTCTCTCACTCTTCTCTCTCTCTGTACAGTCTACTACATACATACATCCATATCCAGATGTTCTCTCACTCTTCTTTCTCTGTACAGTCTACTACATACATACATCCATATCCAGATGTTCTCTCACTCTTCTTTCTCTGTACAGTCTACTACATACATACATCCATATCCAGATGTTCTCTCACTCTTCTTTATCTGTACAGTCTACTACATACATACATCCATATCCAGATGTTCTCTCACTCTTCTTTCTCTGTACAGTCTACTACATACATACATCCATATCCAGATGTTCTCTCACTCTTCCTTCTCTGCACAGTCTACTACATACATACATCCATATCCAGATGTTCTCTCACTCTACTTTCTCTGCACAGTCTACTACATACATACATCCATATCCAGATGTTCTCTCACTCTTCTTTCTCTGTACAGTCTACTACATACACACATCCATATCCAGATGTTCTCTCACTCTTCTTTCTCTGTACTGTACTTTTATTGATCTGATAGACTCTCAGAACACTCTGTACATCCGTCTCTACCAGTGACTCTACTGTTCTTCATATTTATATCTATTTAATTCAGTCTGTACCACCATCTCTAACAGTGACTCTGCTGTTCTTCATATTTATATCTATTTAATTCAGTCTGTACCACCATCTCTACCAGTGACTCTACTGTTCTCCATATTTATATCTATTTAATTCAGTCTGTACCACCATCTCTACCAGTGACTCTACTGTTCTCCATATTTATATCTATTTAATTCAGTCTGTACCACCATCTCTACCAGTGACTCTATTGTTCTCCATATTTATATCTATTTAATTCAGTCTGTACCACCATCTCTACCAGTGACTCTACTGTTCTCCATATGTATATCTATTTAATTCAGTCTGTACCACCATCTCTAGCAGGGACTCTACTGTTCTCCATATTTATATCTATTTAATTCAGTCTGTACCACCATCTCTACCAGTGACTCTACTGTTCTCCATATTTATATCTATTTAATTCAGAAAACTCTGTACCACCATCTCTACCAGTGACTCTACTGTTCTTCATATTTATATCTATTTAATTCAGAAAACTCTGTACCTCCATCTCTACCAGTGACTCTACTGTTCTTCAAATTTATATCTATTTAATTCAGAAAACTCTGTACCACCATCTCTACCAGTGACTCTTCTGTTCTTCATATTTATATCTATTTAATTCAGTCTGTACCACCATCTCTACCAGTGACTCTTCTGTTCTCCATATTTATATCTATTTAATTCAGAACACTCGGTACCACCATCTCTAACAGTGACTCTACTGTTCTTCATATTTATATCTATTTAATTCAGAACACTCTGTACCACCATCTCTACCAGTGACTCTACTTTTCTTCATATTTATATCTATTTAATTCAGAATACTCTGTACCACCATCTCTAACAGTGACTCTACTGTTCTCCATATTTATATCTATTTAATTCAGAACACGCTGTACCACCATCTCTACCAGTGACTCTACTGTTCTTCATATTTATATCTATTTAATTCAGAACACTCTGTACCACCATCTCTACCAGTGACTCTACTGTTCTCCATATTTATATCTATTTAATTCAGGACACTCTGTACCACCATCTCTACCAGTGACTCTACTGTTCTTCATATTTATATCTGTTTAATTCAGAACACTCTGTACCACCATCTCTACCAGTGAATCTACTGTTCTCCATATTTATATATATTTAATTCAGAACACTCTGTACCACCATCTCTAACAGTGACTCTTCTGTTCTCCATATTTATATCTGTTTAATTCAGAACACTCTGTACCACCATCTCTACCAGTGACTACTGTTCTCCATATTTATATCTATTTAATTCAGTCTGTACCACCATCTCTACCAGTGACTCTGCTGTTCTTCATATTCATATCTATTTAATTCAATCTGTACCACCATCTCTACCAGTGACTCTACTGTTCTCCATATTTATATCTATTTAATTCAGTCTGTACCACCATCTCTACCAGTGACTCTACTGTTCTTCATATTTATATCTATTTAGTTCAGTCTGTACCACTATCTCTACCAGTGACTCTACTGTTCTTCATATTTATATCTGTTTAATTCAGAACACTCTGTACCACCATCTCTACCAGTGACTCTACTGTTCTCCATATTTATATCTATTTAATTCAGTCTGTACCTCCATCTCTACCAGTGACTCTACTGTTCTTCAAATTTATATCTATTTAATTCAGAAAACTCTGTACCACCATCTCTACCAGTGACTCTTCTGTTCTCCATATTTATATCTATTTAATTCAGTCTGTACCACCATCTCTACCAGTGACTCTACTGTTCTTCATATTTATATCTATTTAGTTCAGTCTGTACCACTATCTCTACCAGTGACTCTACTGTTCTTCATATTTATATCTGTTTAATTCAGAACACTCTGTACCACCATCTCTACCAGTGACTCTACTGTTCTCCATATTTATATCTATTTAATTCAGTCTGTACCACCATCTCTACCAGTGACTCTACTGTTCTCCATATTTATATCTATTTAATTCAGAAAACTCTGTACCACCATCTCTACCAGTGACTCTACTGTTCTTCATATTTATATCTATTTAATTCAGAAAACTCTGTACCACCATCTCTACCAGTGACTATACTGTTCTTCATATTCATATCTATTTAATTCAATCTGTACCACCATCTCTACCAGTGACTCTACTGTTCTCCATATTTATATCTATTTAATTCAGTCTGTACCACCATCTCTACCAGTGACTCTACTGTTCTTCATATTTATATCTATTTAGTTCAGTCTGTACCACTATCTCTACCAGTGACTCTACTGTTCTTCATATTTATATCTGTTTAATTCAGAACACTCTGTACCACCATCTCTACCAGTGACTCTACTGTTCTCCATATTTATATCTATTTAATTCAGTCTGTACCACCATCTCTACCAGTGACTCTACTGTTCTCCATATTTATATCTATTTAATTCAGAAAACTCTGTACCACCATCTCTACCAGTGACTCTACTGTTCTTCATATTTATATCTATTTAATTCAGAAAACTCTGTACCACCATCTCTACCAGTGACTATACTGTTCTTCATATTTATATCTATTTAATTCAGAACACTCTGTACCACCATCTCTACCAGTGACTCTACTGTTCTTCATATTTATATCTATTTAATTCAGAACACTCTGTACCACCATCTCTACCAGTGACTCTTCTGTTCTCCATATTTATATCTATTTAATTCAGAACACTCTGTACCACCATCTCTACCAGTGACTCTACTGTTCTTCATATTTATATCTATTTAATTCAGAACACTCTGTACCACCATCTCTACCAGTGACTCTACTGTTCTTCATATTTATATCTATTTAATTCAGTCTGTACCACCATCTCTACCAGTGACTCTTCTGTTCTTCATATTTATATCTATTTAATTCAGTCTGTACCACCATCTCTACCAGTGACTCTTCTGTTCTCCATATTTATATCTATTTAATTCAAAACACTCTGTACCACCATCTCTACCAGTGACTCTACTGTTCTTCATATTTATATATATTTAATTCAGAACACTCTGTACCACCATCTCTACCAGTGACTCTACTTTTCTTCATATTTATATCTATTTAATTCAGAACACTCTGTACCACCATCTCTACCAGTGACTCTACTTTTCTTCATATTTATATCTATTTAATTCAGAACACTCTGTACCACCATCTCTACCAGTGACTCTACTTTTCTTCATATTTATATCTATTTAATTCAGAACACTCTGTACCACCATCTCTAACAGTGACTCTACTGTTCTCCATATTTATATCTATTTAATTCAGAACACTCTGTACCACCATCTCCACCAGTGACTCTACTGTTCTTCATATTTATATCTATTTAATTTAGTCTGTACCACCATCTCTACCAGTGACTCTTCTGTTCTTCATATTTATATCTATTTAATTCAGTCTGTACCACCATCTCTACCAGTGACTCTTCTGTTCTTCATATTCATATGTATTTAATTCAGTCTGTACCACCATCTCTACCAGTGACTCTACTGTTTTTCATATTTATATCTATTTAATTCAGTCTGTACCACCATCTCTAACAGTGACTCTTCTGTTCTCCATATTTATATCTATTTAATTCAGAACACTCTGTACCACCATCAATACCAGTGACTCTTCTGTTCTCCATATTTATATCTATTTAATTCAGAACACTCTGTACCACCGTCTCTACCAGTGACTCTACTGTTCTTCATATTTATACCCATTTAATTCAGAACACTCTGTACCACCATCTCTACCAGTGACTCTACTGTTCTTCATATTTATATCTATTTAATTCAGAACACTCTGTACCACCATCTCTACCAGTGACTCTACTGTTCTCCATATTTATATCTATTTAATTTAGAACACGCTGTTCCACCATCTCTACCAGTGACTCTACTGTTCTTCATATTTATATCTATTTAATTCAGAACACTCTGTACCACCATCTCTACCAGTGACTCTACTGTTCTCCATATTTATATCTATTTAATTCAGGACACTCTGTACCACCATCTCTACCAGTGACTCTACTGTTCTTCATATTTATATCTGTTTAATTCAGAACACTCTGTACCACCATCTCTACCAGTGACTACTGTTCTCCATATTTATATCTATTTAATTCAGTCTGTACCACCATCTCTACCAGTGACTCTGCTGTTCTTCATATTCATATCTATTTAATTCAGTCTGTACCACCATCTCTACCAGTGACTCTACTGTTCTTCATATTTATATCTATTTAGTTCAGTCTGTACCACTATCTCTACCAGTGACTCTACTGTTCTTCATATTTATATCTGTTTAATTCAGAACACTCTGTACCACCATCTCCACCAGTGACTCTACTGTTCTTCATATTTATATCTATTTAATTCAGTCTGTACCACCATCTCTACCAGTGACTCTTCTGTTCTTCATATTTATATCTATTTAATTCAGTCTGTACCACCATCTCTACCAGTGACTCTTCTGTTCTCCATATTTATATCTATTTAATTCAGAACACTCTGTACCACCATCTCTACCAGTGACTCTACTGTTCTCCATATTTATAACAATTTAATTCAGTCTGTACCATCATCTCTACCAGTGACTCTACTGTTCTCCATATTTATATCTATTTAATTCAGTCTGTACCACCATCTCTAGCAGTGACTCTACTGTTCTCCATATTTATATCAATTTAATTCAGTCTGTACCATCATCTCTAACAGTGACTCTACTGTTCTTCATATTTATATCTATTTAATTCAGTCTGTACCACCATCTCTACCAGTGACTCTACTGTTCTCCATATTTATATCTATTTAACTCAGTCTGTACCACCATCTCTAGCAGTGACTCTACTGTTCTCCATATTTATATCTATTTAACTCAGTCTGTACCACCATCTCTAGCAGTGACTCTACTGTTCTCCATATTTATATCTATTTAATTCAGAACACTCTGTACCACCATCTCTACCAGTGACTCTACTGTTCTTCATATTTATATCTATTTAATTCAGAACACTCTGTACCACCGTCTCTACCAGTGACTCTTCTGTTCTTCATATTTATATCTATTTAATTCAGAACACTCTGTACCACCATCTCTACCAGTGACTCTACTGTTCTTCATATTTATATCTATTTAATTCAGAACACTCTGTACCACCATCTCTACCAGTGACTCTTCTGTTCTCCATATTTATATCTGTTTAATTCAGAACACTCTGTACCACCATCTCTACCAGTGACTCTACTGTTCTTCATATTTACATCTATTTAATTCAGAACACTCTGTACCACCATCTCTACCAGTGACTCTACTGTTCTCCATATTTATATCTATTTAATTCAGTCTGTACCACCATCTCTACCAGTGACTCTACTGTTCTCCATATTTATATCTATTTAATTCAGTCTGTACCACCATCTCTACCAGTGACTCTACTGTTCTTCATATTTATATCTATTTAATTCAGAACACTCTGTACCACCATCTCTACCAGTGACTCTACTGTTCTTCATATTCATATCTATTTAATTCAGAACACTCTGTACCACCATCTCTACCAGTGACTCTACTGTTCTTCATATTTATATCTATTTAATTCAGAACACTCTGTACCACCATCTCTACCAGTGACTCTACTGTTCTCCATATTTGTATCTCTTTAATTCAGAACACTCCGTACCACCATCTCTACCAGTGACTCTACTGTTCTTCATATTTATATCTAATTAATTCAGAACACTCCGTACCACCATCTCTACCAGTGACTCTACTGTTCTTCATATTTATATCTAATTAATTCAGAACACTCTGTACCACCATCTCTAACAGTGACTCTTCTGTTCTTCATATTTATAACTATTTAATTCAGAACACTCTGTACCACCATCTCTACCAGTGACTCTACTGTTCCTCATATTCATATCTATTTAATTCAGTCTGTAGCACCATCTCTACCAGTGAATCTACTGTTCTCCATATTTATATCTATTTACTTCAGTCTGTACCACCATCTCTACCAGTGAATCTACTGTTCTTCATATTTATATCTATTTAATTCAGTCTGTACCACCATCTCTACTAGTGACTCTACTGTTCTTCATATTTATATCTATTTAATTCAGAACACTCTGTACCACCATCTCTACCAGTGACTCTTCTGTTCTCCATATTTATATCTATTTAATTCAGAACACTCTGTACCACCATCTCTACCAGTGACTCTATTGTTCTTCATATTTATATCTGTTTAATTCAGAACACTCTGTACCACCATCTCTACCAGTGACTCTACTGTTCTCCATATTTATATCTATTTAATTCAGTCTGTACCACCATCTCTACCAGTGACTCTACTGTTCTTCATATTTATATCTATTTAATTCAGTCTGTACCACCATCTCTACCAGTGACTCTACTTTTTTCAATATTTATATCTATTTAATTCAGAACACTCTGTACCACCATCTCTACCAGTGACTCTACTGTTCTCCATATTTACATCTATTTAATTCAGAACACTCTGTACCACCATCTCTACCAGTGACTCCACTGTTCTCCATATTTATATCTATTTAATTCAGTCTGTACTGTCCTTTATTGCTGCTTTACTTTTAATATACAACTCTGCACATGTTAAGTTTACAGGTGCGTCTGTGTGTGTAGGAGGAGGGCTAGGTTGGGTGTGTTTGTTAATTCTGTAATGTTCAACATCAGTACCTGACCTCACTAACACTTAATTAAATCCTCACAGCAATGTTCAACATCAGTACCTGACCTCACTAACACTCAATTAAATCCTCACAGCAGTGTTCAACATCAGTACCTGACATCACTAACACTCAATTAAATCCTCACAGCAATGTTCAACATCAGTACCTGACCTCACTAACACTCAATTAAATCCTCACAGCAATGTTCAACATCAGTACCTGACCTCACTAACACTCAATCACATCCTCACAGCAATGTTCAACATCAGTACCTGACCTCACTAACACTCAATCAAATCCTCACAGCAATGTTCAACATCAGTACCTGACCTCACTAATACTCAAATCCTCACAGCAATGTTCAACATCAGTACCTGACCTCACTAATACTCAAATCCTCACAGCAATGTTCAACATCAGTACCTGACCTCACTAATACTGAAATCCTCACAGCAATGTTCAACATCAGTACCTGACCTCACTAACACTCAATTAAATCCTCACAGCAATGTTCAACATCAGTACCTGACCTCACTAACACTCAATCACATCCTCACAGCAATGTTCAACATCAGTACCTGACCTCACTAACACTCAATCAAATCCTCACAGCAATGTTCAACATCAGTACCTGACCTCACTAATACTCAAATCCTCACAGCAATGTTCAACATCAGTACCTGACCTCACTAATACACAAATCCTCACAGCAATGTTCAACATCAGTACCTGACCTCACTAATACTCAAATCCTCACAGCAATGTTCAACATCAGTACCTGACCTCACTAACACTTAATCAAATCCTCACAGCAATGTTCAACATCAGTACCTGACCTCACTAATATTCAAATCCTCACAGCAATGTTCAACATCAGTACCTGATGTCACTAATACTCAATCAAATCCTCACAACTATGTTCTACATCAGTACCTGACCTCACTAACACTCAATCAGATCCTCACAGCAATGTTTAACACCAGTACCTGACCTCACTAACACTCAATTAAATCCTCACAGCAATGTTCAACATCAGTACCTGACCTCACTAATACTCAAATCCTCACAGCAATGTTCAACATCAGTACCTGACCTCACTAACACTCAATCAAATCCTCACAGCAATGTTCCAACATCTGTTAAGTACTGCAGCAAAGGGTACCAGCAGGGATGGATTTAGTGAATCTGGGACCTAAAACAAAAGAGTGAAATGGCAACCCCTGGAAGCACATTTGGTGAAATCCTCATGAATTGAATTGATATATCTAAATGTCTAATTCTGAAGATTCTGTAAGAGTCTTATTAGAATATCTAACTCGTTTCTAGACAGTGAAATGATGTCACTCTACGCTTGCAGATTGTTTAGCTCGCTTTGAGAAATGAGGTTGAAACAAGCTAAATGATTTGCCAGTATGGTGAGATGTGCAATGG
Source organism: Megaleporinus macrocephalus (assembly GCA_021613375.1). Lineage (NCBI taxonomy): Eukaryota > Metazoa > Chordata > Actinopteri > Characiformes > Anostomidae > Megaleporinus > Megaleporinus macrocephalus. Next base: position 5,864,760 of record CM038714.1, on the reverse strand, counting down.
GCACTGTGGGATTAATAAATAAATCTTGTTTTATATATAGATATATACACACACACTGTATAGTGCCTGCCTCTGTCTAGTGACCACCCCATAAAACAAACTAGCCTTAGACTGTTATTGTGATATCCAGCAGGTGGCAGCACTAGCCAACAGTTGTACTGAAGCGTTCCTGTTCTCTTTTTGTAGAAAGTGTACAAAAGTGATAGAACTACCAGTCAAGTTCTTACTGTAAATAAGTGTGTCATACAAGTGCAGCCATGTGCAATAGTTTAGGCACCCTGTTTTTAAATTAGATTATTAGATTCGAGGATTTGTGATCAACATTTCCATATTACTGCATCTCCAGACCACAAGTTATAATACACAGTAGATCCCGATAGCATTAAAGTGAAAGATAATGTATTTTTATAATGTAGCTGTTGGAGCTTCTGTGAAGTTATACTGTATGTTTTTATTTTGGTAGTTTATTAAAGGTGTAGTACAGGATTTAAACACACTTCCACTGGCTGTTCTTATCGTGTGCGCGTGGGAAATACATCCGGTGTTCATTTATAGCCCTGGATCTGTAAAAGGCATAGAGCTGAATAGCACTCTTCCAGTCAATCAGTATCAGTATCAGTATTAGTAGGGGCCCTTCAATGGTGGAGACACCTCAGAGAGTTGAGACACATGAATGTAACTGCTAATGTCTGGGACAATGACTGGTTAGCACTGCAGCAGCAGTTGTAGCAACAGCTTGCTAACCCACCACCCAGCTGACTCACTGTTGAGTTCTAATATTAAGGATCATTCTCCAGAATCGTTTACTTTGCCTTTAATGCTTGACCAGGCTAAAAGATGTACTTGTTCCAAAATCATAGATTAGTAACTGGTATTGGAAAGAAATTTTTATGAAAGTACCGGGTGTGGAGGCCTTTTTATTTCATATTATTTTCTATTATTTTTTTATTTTATTTGTATTTTGCACACTTATCTCCTTGGCGTCTCTCCTAGCCTGCGAAAGATAAAATACGAGCCCTCGAGGGAACACGGTGTACGCACGTTAGTGTCCTTGGGGGGGGGGGGGGGGGGGGGGGGGGCTGGGGGGGGGCGGTGGTTGGGGGTGTGTGGTGCCTGGCTTACCCCTTGATCTCAAGACATGGTCAGCTGAGCCACAGCCTGTTCACCCTTCACATTTTATCTGATGTTACACTAGTGGCTGCTGAGAGTTGCTAGTGGTGTGTATCGTTCGTGGAGAGTAGTAAATAGTGAAAACAGTGATAATAGTGAGAATGTATGCCTAGAACAGGATGTCTCGCTGAACTGACTGTCCTGCTGAAAAATTTAAATACGACATACTGGGCTGAGTTCATACCGCACTGTTTAACATGATCCAGGCTAATGTTTATGTTTTAGCAGTTATGATAAGCGCAGGATCGATATGACGTAGATGTATATTCGGAGGAGGACTGAGGTTGATAAGGTTTTATCCTGGAACAACATGAAGAGCAGGAGGTGCTCAGTGTGCTAGTCATGGTCAGTGTGGTGGTGTTCATGCACCTAATGGTCACTTTAATGATTTTCCAGTAGAAATGAACCCACATAGCCAGCACAGGCCAATCTCCATTTTTGTTGATTTTTATTTTTCTACATCATTTGAACCCGACAGCTGCCGTTTACACCGTGTAAACATCTCATGATGAATGCACCAATAGAAATGCTCCAAAATAGCTTGGAAATATTTCCGGTTCAATTGACTTACATTATAAGTAAAGACAGTTTTTGTCACCTCCTGTAAAGTATTTTAGAAATGCTTGTTGTGTTTTGGAGGAAACGTATAAGAAATGAACTATCACTACATGCCTTTTCACCTCCTAAAGTGGTCCATCTGTAGCCTCCTGAGACCCAGAAAATTTTAAGTTTGAGAATTTTAGTAATTTCAACATAAAGTATGTCTACTATATGAAAGAAATATCACAGTGTAAATGAAAACTAAGTAAACAAACACCTTTTTTTATACCATTTCCACTTTTGTCAGTATAAGAAATATTTTAAATGCACTGAATATGGACATAAACAGGAACAAATAATAACCCATTCCAAAGATTACCATTACTTTGATTAAAATAAAAAAAAAATCCAGGTTTAAACAGGTTTTAGGCACATTATCTAAACCTGCCTTAATCACTTCAAACCTTAAGCCAAAGTTGTACCCAACTTTGTAAAATGTACAATTATGTAACATTTTCTAATAAATTAGGAATAAATTAAATTTGTAATTAATTAAAAATAAATTAGTAATGAATTTGCATGTTTACATATTCCTGTCACCTGTAATGCCTTTCATTTCATATAAAACCAGATTTTGTAAGTCCTAGTGTCCACTACAAAGGACATCAGTCTGCTGTTAGGTAGTTAAACATTAGTGCACATCAGTAAAAAGTGCTTTAAGAACTATCTACAACAGTTTTATACCTAAAACACATCAATTACAGGTTTTAGAAACATTTAACAAATACATATTATTTTCTCTCTTACTCCTATAAAATGTGGCTACTGAGAGGTAGAAGTATGTGCAAGTATGAAGAGCAGCCATAAAGTGCAAGTTGCAAGTAACAAAAGTAAACAATAATGTTTTGTGCGAGTAGTGAATGTAAACAGTATTGTATATAAACTTCCTTGCTTGGCTTCGACTGAAAAGATGAAAAACTCATCTCTGTAGCCCCTTATAGTCCTGAATACATAAAGAAATCACATTTTTAAAATTATTTTTCTCATTGATCTGCATTTATCAGCACATAGCCTGTATTTCTGTATCAATTGCTGAGCAGTTATCAACGAAGATAGAAAGATGATAAAAAGCTGTGAATTCTGTTAAAGCGATGGTTGAAGAACATTTCATTGCATCACAAACAATATACTAAACTTTACCTGCCAAACAAACAAACCAGTGATTACTGATGCTGCTTTGTGTTTATTGATATCAGAGTGTAAAGGGTTCTAATGGTGTAACAGGTGCTCTAGGACTAGTCTCAGACATTTCTTATGGCTTCCTAATGGAAATCAAATGTGTCCTGCAGGAAACTAGTGGTCTTAAATAGTACACACAAAGCCAGTTACCATTAGGAAGCAAAAGCATAAGGCTTTCATTTAAATGGCACACAGAATTGGAATAAACACTATACAAATATGCTGTTATGACATTTGCTGCTATTTAATCAGCTTATTAACTCCTCTGCTTTCCCCTCATCCCCGATTGTTAGAGTACAGCTCTGTCCAGGCAGATTTACAGCTCTACACTCTCGGGGAGTGTTTCATATTCATTGGCTCGCACAGCCAGTCAGGGGTCTGGCCATGTGTTCTAACTACTAGAGCATGTGTGCCTCCATAAATCTATTTGGCCCTTCAGTTCTAATAATACATGGCATCAACAAACTGTATTGGCTTGATTGAACACAACTCTGGATGCTCATGTTGAGATGAAGGAAAAAGTCTATTTCATTAAGTACAAATGATTCTTTTTTTTAGGAGATATGAACCTCCTAACAACCACCTGGAAGACTCACCGCGTAGTTCCACCAACACAGGCCCTATCACATAAGCAGCATTTTCATTCTTCCAAAGAGGCTTTTTCAAATCTGAGAACATCCACATGTGTTTCTGTCCATCCTGCCACTGTGATAGGACGCCTCAACACTGTGGGTCTGTAAGGATGTGTAGCTGGTCAAGAACTCCTCACTGAGAAAAGGAGACACAGACACACCAAACTAAGAAGCTGCCGGAGTTCTCAGACCAGTGGACTGACCACCCTAGAGTCCAGCACCTCAACAGCACTGGGGTTATTTGGATGGTGAGAAGGAGAAGCAGCTGAAGCAGCTTCTAAGGCTGAACTTTGGAGGTGAGGAACTGAAAGTGAGTCTCCTTAAAAAAAGAAATGGAAGCTATAATGAAGGTAAAGAGTGGAAACACCTGATGTAATTGTATTTTGTAAATGGCAACTTTACAGGAGAAGACAAAAACTTGCTCGACTTTTTTCCAAGCAATTTTAGAGCATTTCTATTGGTCCATTGATCATGAAACTTTTTTTTGTAATGTAAAGAACAGCTGCTGCATTTAAACGACATAGAAAAATAAAATCACCCTATATATATATATATATATATATATATATATATATATATATATATATATATATATATATATATATATATATATATATATATATATATATACACATACACATGTATCTCTATTTTTTGCACTTTTGAACACGCCAATGGTCGTTTACATTGTTTGAAAATTTCATGATAAATTGACCAATAGAAGTGCTCCAAAACAGCTTGGAAAAAAATTCAGGTTTCATTGACTTACATTGAAAGTAAAGTATGTTTTTGGTCTCTCCTGTAAAGTTGCAATTTTGGAGATACTCATTTTTTATTGGACAGCGACGATATTATAGATATACATATATGATATATGTAAATGAGGCTGAAACACTCCTTATAACTTCAGTGTAAATGGAGATAGGATGATAGGAAAAAAAGCTGAGTCGTAAGCAAGTGTTGTCCCATTTGGTTCACCAGCTACTTTCTTTTCTACTGCAGATATGCCCTCATCATCTATAACATTAAACCACCTCCTTATATCTCCACTCACTGTCCACTGTATCAGCTCCACTGACCATACAGAAGCTCCACCTACAGACTGGAGTTCTTCTGATCCTCTGTATACTTTATTACTATATTACTATTTCTATACTATTAGGGAGGTGGGTCATTTTCAGCACTGCAGTGACACTGTTGGTGTGTGTTGTGCTGGTGTGAGTGGATCAGACACAGCAGTGTTGCTGCTGGAGTGTTTAAACACCTCAGTGTCACTGCTGGACTGAGAATCTTTCACCAATCAAAACTGTCCTGGAAAACTTTAGTCTTAGAAGTTGATTGATTTTTTTATGCTACCAATATTCCCAAACTATTTCTGGACTTTGCTGTGATCAGTCTTGTTGCTTTTTGAACGTCTATACATCCTTTCAGACCCCACAGTGTTGAGGTGTCTTCTCACAGTGGAAGAATGAAAGGAAACACCTGTGGATGTTCTCAGATCTGAAGTTATAGTGGAGCTTTACAAACACTTCATAGAATGTACTGACTCAGTATTTATATTTAGAAGGTTGGGGTGAAGGTTGGGGAAGGTTGTGACTGGTTGGGGTGAAAATGCCCAGATGTGGTTCTGATTGGCTGGTTTACAGCAGCGATGATCACACCGAAGCCACATAAACCAAATAAATGAGCCTCTGTGTAAATAAGCTCCGCCCACATACTATCTAGTTAACTATGCTAGTTACTTGGAGCTGCTAGTATCTAAGGTTACCTGTACTAGCTACTCTCTTTGATCTGATCATCAAACACACAGTAGATGAAAGGTGTCTCTGTGAAAATTTCAGTTGAAGATGATCTGCTTCAACCAGCAAACACTGATCCACTCACACAGCATGGCTGCTACTTCCAGTCACTGTTGGGGTTGTGATGCTAATAAAGGTGGAGCTGCTCGTCTCTTCAGTCTCTTCAGTGTTGAACGCTGAGCTGAAGCTGCTCCATGTTGTCCGAGTGTTGGAGAAACTGTCTGGAGTGAAATGTACAGACTGCAGAGTTAAAGTTGTTCAGGATTCTGTTAAAGATGTTGGAAGTTCAGCAGCTGGTTTTGGGAATTCTCTGTTCCACCTTAAACAGTGCTGTGGTTCCATTCTGGTGTCTGTACGAGCTGCAGTGTTTAAGGTGGAACATTAGATGAAGAATGTGGAGAAGAGGAACTTCAGGCTGGTTTAAAAATCAACATGGAGCTCTGAAAGTTGGGTTGTTTGATGGGAATGAATGAAAAGTGGCGACGTTCCCTTCACAGCCTGGAACGCTGGATTTCTCCACCAACGTACTGGTTACTGGTTGGTGTTGTGGTTGTGTGTAAATGTACTGGTTACTGGTTGGTGTTGTGGTTGAGTGTAAATGTTCTGGTTGTTGTTGTGGTTGTATGTAAATGTTCTGGTTGCTGGTTGGTGTTGTGGTTGTGTGTAAATGTTCTGTTTGCTGGTTGGTGTTCTGGTTGTGTGTAAATGTACTGGTTACTGGTTGGTGTTGTGGTTGTGTGTAAATGTTCTGGTTGCTGGTTGGTGTTGTGGTTGTGTGTAAATGTTCTGGTTACTGGTTGTTGTTGTGTTTGTGTGTAAATGTTCTGGTTGCTGGTTGTTGTTGTGGTTTTGTGTAAATGTTCTGGTTGCTGGTTGTTGTGGTTGTGTGTAAATGTTCTGGTTGCTGGTTGTTGTGATTGTGTGTAAATGTTCTGGTTGCTGGTTGTTGTGGTTGTGTATAAATGTTCTGGTTGCTGGTTGTTGTTGTGGTTGTATGTAAATGTACTGGTTGGTGTTGTGGGTGTGTGTAAATGTTCTGGTTGCTGGTTGTTTTGATTGTGTGTAAATGTTCTGGTTGCTGGTTGCTTTGATTGTGTGTAAATGTTCTGGTTGCTGGTTGTTGTGTTTGTGTGTAAATGTTCTGGTTGCTGGTTGGTGTTGTGGTTGTGTGTAAATATTCTGGTTGTTGTTGTGGTTGTGTGTAAATGTTCTGGTTGGTGTTGTGGGTGTGTGTAAATGTTCTGGTTGCTGGTTTTTTTGATTGTGTGTAAATGTTCTGGTTGCTGGTTGCTTTGATTGTGTGTAAATGCTCTGGTTGCTGGTTGTTGTGTTTGTGTGTAAATGTTCTGGTTGCTGGTTGGTGTTGTGGTTGTGTGTAAATGTTCTGGTTTCTGGTTGGTGTTGTGGATGTGTGTAAATGTTCTGGTTGCTGTGGTTGTGTGTAAATGTTCTGGTTGCTGGTTGTTCTTGTGGTTGTGTGTAAATGTTCTGGTTGCTGGTTCTTGTTGTGTGTAAATGTTCTGGTTGCTGGTTGGTGTTGTGGATGTGTGTAAATGTTCTGGTTGCTGGTTTTTGTTGTGGTTGAGTGTAAATGTTCTTGTTGCTGGTTGTTGTGGTTGTATGTAAATGTTCTGGTTGCTGGTTGGTGTTGTGGTTGTGTGTAAATGTTCTGGTTGCTGCTTGTTGTTGTGGTTGTGTGTAAATGTTCTGGTTGCTGGTTGTTGTGGTTGTGTGTAAATGTTCTGGTTGCTGGTTGGTGTTGTGGTTGTATGTAAATGTTCTGGTTGCTGGTTGTTGTTGTGTGTAAATGTTCTGGTTGCTGGTTTTTGTTGTGGTTGAGTGTAAATGTTCTGGTTGCTGGTTGGTGTTGTGGTTGTGTGTAAATGTTCTGGTTGCTGGTTGTTGTTGTGGTTGTGTGTAAGTGTTCTGGTTGTTGTTGTGGTTGTGTGTAAATGTTCTGGTTGCTGGTTGTTGTGGTTGTCTGTAAATGTTCTGGTTACAGGTTGGTGTTGTGGTTGTGTGTAAATGTTCTGGTTGCTGGTTGTTGTTGTGGTTGTGTGTAAATGTTCTGGTTGCTGGTTGTTGTGGTTGTGTGTAACTGTTCTGATTGCTGGTTGGTGCTGTGGTTGTGTGTAAATGTTCTTGTTACAGGTTGGTGTTGTGGTTGTGTGTAAATGTTCTGGTTGCTGGTTGTTGTTGTGGTTGTGTGTAAATGTTCTGGTTGCTGGTTGTTGTGGTTGTGTGTAAATGTTCTGGTTGGTGTTGTGGTTGTGTGTAAATGTTCTGGTTTCTGGTTGGTGTTGTGAATGTGTGTAAATGTTCTGGTTGGTGTTGTGGTTGTGTGTAAATGTTCTGGTTGCTGTGGTTGTGTGTAAATGTTCTGGTTGCTGGTTGTTCTTGTGGTTGTGTGTAAATGTTCTGGTTGCTGGTTGTTGTGGTTGTGTGTAAATGTTCTGGTTGCTGGTTGGTGTTGTGGTTGTATGTAAATGTTCTGGTTGGTGTTGTGGTTGTGTGTAAATGTTCTGGTTGCTGGTTGTTGTGGTTGTGTGTAAATGTTCTGGTTGCTGGTTGTTGTGATTGTGTGTAAATGTTCTTGTTGTTGGTTGTTGTTGTGGTTGTTTGTAAATGTTCTGGTTGCTGGTTGTTGTTGTGGTTGTGTGTAAATGTTCTGGTTGCTGGTTGTTGTTGTGGTTGTGTGTAAATGTTCTGGTTGCTGGTTGTTGTTGTGGTTTTGTGTAAATGTTCTGGTTGCTGGTTCTTGTTGTAGCAACAGTTTGCTAACCCACCACCCAGCTGACTCACTGTTGAGTTCTAATATTAAGGATCATTCTCCAGAATCGTTTACTTTGCCTTTAATGCTTGACCAGGCTAAAAGATGTACTTGTTCCAAAATCATAGATTAGTAATTGGTATTGAAAAGAAAACCAAGTCAACCAATCACAGTTCACAGCTTAACGAGCTCTGTGTGATTGGGTAAGAGATAAGGTTCTTGTTTTTAATGAAAGTACCGGGTGTGGAGGCCTTTTTATTTCACATCATTTTTTATTTTTTTTTTTCATTTTATTTTATTTTGTATTTAAGTCACCATGCGCCAGTCCAGGCATGGTCAGTGGTAGTCAGACACTTCTGAGTGACATTATTGATTTCATATGATGGGAGCTAATTTGGTGAGCTTGTACTGGTAGCACACTTATCTCCTAGGCATCTCTCCTAGCCTGTGAAAGATAAAATATGAGCCCTCGAGGGAACACGGTGTACGCACGTTAGTGTCCTTGGGGGTGTGGGGGTGTGTGTGGGGGGGGTGCGGAGTTGGGGGCGGTGGTTGGGGGGGTGTGGTGCCTGGCTTACCCCTTGATCTCAAGACATGGTCAGCTGAGCCTCAGCCTGTTCACCCTTCACATTTTATCTGATGTTACACTAATGGCTGCTGAGAGTTGCTAGTGGTGTGTATCGTTCGTGGAGAGTAGTAAATAGTGAAAACAGTGATAATAGTGAGAACGTATGCCTAGAACAGGATGTCTCGCTGAACTGACTGTCCTGCTGAAAAATTAAAATACGACATACTGGGCGACAAACGACAAACAGGAACAAATAATAACCCATTCCAAAGATTACCATTACTTTGATTAAAATAAAAAAAAATCCAGGTTTAAACAGGTTTTAGGCACACTATCTAAACCTGCCTTAATCACTCCAAACCTTAAGCCAAAGTTGTACCCAACTTTGTAAAATGTACAATTATGTAACATTTTCTAATAAATTAGGAATAAATTAAAATTGTAATTAATTAAAAATAAATTAGTAATGAATTTGCATGTTTACATATTCCTGTCACCTGTAATGCCTTTCATTTCATATAAAACCAGATTTTGTAAGTCCTAGTGTCCACTACAAAGGACATCAGTCTGCTGTTAGGTAGTTAAGCATTAGTGCACATCAGTAAAAAGTGCTTTAAGAACTATCTACAACAGTTTTATACCTAAAACACATCAATTACAGGTTTTAGAAACATTTAACAAATACATATTATTTTCTCTCTTACTCCTATAAAATGTGGCTACTGAGAGGTGGCCATATTTAAAAAGGCAGAACTTCTGTTGTGAATGACTCACCTCAACACATCATACATCACTGGAAAGACCAGGATGTCCTCTACATGGGACAACAGGTTTTAGCTTATCTAGTTTTTGAAATATCTTTTGGAGACTCATGTCCCCTCAAGAGTTTTATTGTCATGTACAGCAGAACAGACAGTTACACTGTACAATGAAATTCTTACTTTGCTGCTCCTCCATTTACCAATAGATAAAGATAAAAAAATAAAATAATAATAATAATAATAATAATAATAATAATAATAATAATAATAATAATAATAATATATACAAGATATATATTATATACAAAGTATAATAATATAAGTTGAAGTAAATAAAAGTATTTTTATAGTTAAAGAATAAAGAATAAACGTTATGTGTGCTTTTACGTGCAAGTATGAAGAGCAAGTAACAAAAGTAACAAAAGTAAACAATAATGTTTTGTGCGAGTAGTGAATGTAAACAGTATTGTATATAAACTTCCGTGCTTGGCTTCGACTGAAAAGATGAAAAACTCATCTCTGTAGCCCCTTATAGTCCTGAATACATAAAGAAATCACATTTTTAAAAATATTTTTCTCATTGATCTGCATTTATCAGCACATAGCCTGTATTTCTGTATCAATTGCTGAGCAGTTATCAACGAAGATAGAAAGATGATAAAAAGCTGTGAATTCTGTTGAAGCGATGGTTGAAGAACATTTCATTGCATCACAAACAATATACTAAACTTTACCTGCCAAACAAACAAACCAGTGATTACTGATGCTGCTTTGTGTTTATTGATATCAGAGTGTAAAGGGTTCTAATGGTGTAACAGGTGCTCTAGGACTAGTCTCAGACATTTCTTATGGCTTCCTAATGGAAATCAAATGTGTCCTGCAGGAAACTAGTGGTCTTAAATAGTACACACAAAGCCAGTTACCATTAGGAAGCAAAAGCATAAGGCTTTCATTTAAATGGCACACAGAATTGGAATAAACACTAATACAAATATGCTGTTATGACATTTGCTGCTATTTAATCAGCTTATTAACTCCTCTGCTTTCCCCCCATCCCCGATTGTTAGAGTACAGCTCTGTCCAGGCAGATTTACAGCTCTACACTCTCGGGGAGTGTTTCATATTCATTGGCTCGCACAGCCAGTCAGGGGTCTGGCCATGTGTTCTAACTACTAGAGCATGTGTGCCTCCATAAATCTATTTGGCCCTTCAGTTCTAATAATACATGGCATCAACAAACTGTATTGGCTTGATTGAACACAACTCTGGATGCTCATGTTGAGATGAAGGAAAAAGTCTATTTCATTAAGTACAAATGATTCTTTTTTTTAGGAGATATGAACCTCCTAACAACCACCTGGAAGACTCACCGCGTAGTTCCACCAACACAGGCCCTATCACATAAGCAGCATTTTCATTCTTCCAAAGAGGCTTTTTCAAATCTGAGAACATCCACATGTGTTTCTGTCCATCCTGCCACTGTGATAGGACGCCTCAACACTGTGGGTCTGTAAGGATGTGTAGCTGGTCAAAAACTCCTCACTGAGAAAAGGAGACACAGACAGAAGGAGAAGCAGCTGAAGCAGCTTCTAAGGCTGAACTTTGGAGGTGAGGAACTGAAAGTGAGTCTCCTTAAAAAAAGAAATGGAAGCTATAATGAAGGTAAAGAGTGGAAACACTGATGTAATTGTATTTTGTAAATGGCAACTTTACAAGAGAAGACAAAAACTTGCTTGACTTTTTTCCAAGCAATTTTAGAGCATTTCTATTGGTCCATTGATCATGAAACTTTTTTTTGTAATGTAAAGAACAGCTGCTGCATTTAAACGACATAGAAAAATAAAATCACCCTATGTATATATATATATATATATATATATATATATACACATACACATGTATCTCTATTTTTTGCACTTTTGAACACGCCAATGGTCGTTTACATTGTTTGAAAATTTCATGATAAATTGACCAATAGAAGTGCTCCAAAACAGAAAGTAAAGTATGTTTTTGGTCTCTCCTGTAAAGTTACAATTTTGGAGATACTCTTTTTTTATTGGACAGCGACGATATTATAGATATACATATATGATATATGTAAATGAGGCTGAAACACTCCTTATAACTTCAGTGTAAATGGAGATAGGATGATAGGAAAAAAAGCTGAGTCGTAAGCAAGTGTTGTCCCATTTGGTTCACCAGCTACTTTCTTTTCTACTGCAGATATGCCCTCATCATCTATAACATTAAACCACCTCCTTATATCTCCACTCACTGTCCACTGTATCAGCTCCACTGACCATACAGGAGCTCCACCTACAGACTGGAGTTCATCTGATCCTCTGTATACTTTATTACTCTATTACTATTTCTATACTATTAGGGAGGTGGGTCATTTTCAGCACTGCAGTGACGCTGTTGGTGTGTGTTGTGCTGGTGTGAGTGGATCAGACACAGCAGTGTTGCTGCTGGAGTGTTTAAACACCTCAGTGTCACTGCTGGACTGAGAATCTTTCACCAATCAAAACTGTCCTGGAAAACTTTAGTCTTAGAAGTTGATTGATTTTTTTATGCTACCAATATTCCCAAACTATTTCTGGACTTTGCTGTGATCAGTCTTGTTGCTTTTTGAACGTCTATACATCCTTTCAGACCCCACAGTGTTGAGGTGTCTTCTCACAGTGGAAGAATGAAAGGAAACACCTGTGGATGTTCTCAGATCTGAAGTTATAGTGGAGCTTTACAAACACTTCATAGAATGTACTGACTCAGTATTTATATTTAGAAGCTATGTGACTGGTTGGGGTGAAAATGCCCAGATGTGGTTCTGATTGGCTGGTTTACAGCAGCGATGATCACACCGAAGCCACATAAACCAAATAAATGAGCCTCTGTGTAAATAAGCTCCGCCCACATACTATCTAGTTAACTATGCTAGTTACTTGGAGCTGCTAGTATCTAAGGTTACCTGTACTAGCTACTCTCTTTGATCTAGACATCAAACACACAGTAGATGAAAGGTGTCTCTGTGAAACTTTCAGTTGAAGATGATCTGCTTCAACCAGCAAACACTGATCCACTCACACAGCATGGCTGCTACTTCCAGTCACTGTTGAGGTTGTGGTGCTAATAAAGGTGGAGCTGCTCGTCTCTTCAGTCTCTTCAGTGTTGAACGCTGAGCTGAAGCTGCTCCATGTTGTCCGAGTGTTGGAGAAACTGTCTGGAGTGAAATGTACAGACTGCAGAGTTAAAGTTGTTCAGGATTCTGTTAAAGATGTTGGAAGTTCAGCAGCTGGTTTTGGGAATTCTCCGTTCCACCTTAAACGCTGCTGTGGTTCCATTCTGGTGTCGGTACGAGCTGCAGTGTTTAAGGTGGAACATTAGATGAAGAATGTGGAGAAGATGAACTTCAGGCTGGTTTAAAAATCAACATGGAGCTCTGAAAGTTGGGTTGTTTGATGGGAAGAAATGAAAAATGGCGACGTTCCCTTCACAGCCTGGAACGCTGGATTTCTCCACCACCGTTCTGGTTATTGGTTGGTGTTGTGGTTGTGTGTATGTGTTCTGGTTGCTGGTTGTTGTTGTGGTTGTGTGTAAATGTTCTGGTTGCTGGTTGGTGTTGTGTGTAAATGTTCTGGTTGCTGGTTGGTGTTGTGGTTGTGTGTAAATGTTCTGGTTGTTGGTTCTTGTTGTGGTTGTGTGTAAATGTTCTGGTTGCTGGTTGTTGTTGTGGTTGTGTGTAAATATTCTGGTTGGTGTGGTGGTTGTGTGTAAATGTTCTGGTTACTGGTTGGTGTTGTGGTTGTGTGTAAATGTTCTGGTTGCTGGTTGGTGTTGTGGTTGTGAGTAAATGTTCTGGTTGCTGGTTGTTGTTGTGGTTGTGTGTAAATGTTCTGGTTGCTGGTTGGTGTTGTGGTTGTGTGTAAATGTTCTGGTTGCTGGTTGGTATTGTGGTTGTGTGTAAATGTTCTGGATGCTGGTTGGTTGTTGTGGTTGTGTGTAAATGTTCTGGTTGCTGGTTGTTGTGGTTGTGTGTAAATGTTCTGGCTGCTGGTTGTTGTGATTGTGTGTAAATGCTCTGGTTGGTGTTGTGGTTGTGTGTAAATGTTCTGGTTGCTGGTTGGTGTTGTGGTTGTGTGTAAATATTCTGGTAGCTGGTTGGTGTTGTGGATATGTGTAAATGTTCTGGTTGGTGTTGTGGTTGTGTGTAAATGTTCTGGTTGCTGTGGTTGTGTGTAAATGATCTGGTTGCTGGTTGTTCTTGTGGTTGTGTGTAAATGTTCTGGTTGCTGGTTGTTGTGGTTGTGTGTAAATGTTCTGGTTGCTGTTTTTTGTTGTGGTTGAGTGTAAATGTTCTGGTTGCTGGTTGGTGTTGTGGTTGTGTGTAAATGTTCTGGTTGCTGGTTGGTATTGTGGTTGTGTGTAAATGTTCTGGATGCTGGTTGGTTGTTGTGGTTGTGTGTAAATGTTCTGGTTGCTGGTTGTTGTGGTTGTGTGTAAATGTTCTGGCTGCTGGTTGTTGTGATTGTGTGTAAATGCTCTGGTTGGTGTTGTGGTTGTGTGTAAATGTTCTGGTTGCTGGTTGGTGTTGTGGTTGTGTGTAAATATTCTGGTAGCTGGTTGGTGTTGTGGATGTGTGTAAATGTTCTGGTTGGTGTTGTGGTTGTGTGTAAATTTTCTGGTTGCTGTGGTTGTGTGTAAATGATCTGGTTGCTGGTTGTTCTTGTGGTTGTGTGTAAATGTTCTGGTTGCTGGTTGTTGTGGTTGAGTGTAAATGTTCTGATTGCTGGTTGTTGTTGTGTGTAAATATTCTGGTTGCTGTTTTTTGTTGTGGTTGAGTGTAAATGTTCTGGTTGCTGGTTGGTGTTGTGGTTGTTTGTACATCGTCTGGTTGCTGGTTGTTGTTGTGGTTGTGTGTAAATGTTCTGGTTGCTGGCTGTTGTGGTTGTGTGTAAATGTTCTGGTTGCTGGTTGTTGTGGTTGTGTGTAAATGTTCTGGTTGGTGTTGTGGTTGTGTGTAAATGTTCTGGTTGCTGGTTGGTGTTGTGGTTGTGTGTAAATGTTCTGATTGCTGGTTGGTGTTGTGGTTGTGTGTAAATGTTCTGGTTGCTGGTTGTTGTGTTTGTGTGTAAATGTTCTGGTTGCTGGTTGTTGTGATTATGTGTAAATGCTCTGGTTGGTGTTGTGGTTGTGTGTAAATGTTCTGGTTGCTGGTTGGTGTTGTGGTTGTGTGTAAATATTCTGGTTGCTGGTTGGTGTTGTGGATGTGTGTAAATGTTCTGGTTGGTGTTGTGGTTGTGTGGAAATTTTCTGGTTGCTGTGGTTGTGTGTAAATTATCTGGTTGCTGGTTGTTCTTGTGGTTGTGTGTAAATGTTCTGGTTGCTGGTTGTTGTTGTGGTTGAGTGTAACTGTTCTGGTTGCTGGTTGTTGTTGTGGTTGTGTGTACATTGTCTGGTTGCTGGTTGGTGTTGTGGTTGTGTGTAAATGTTCTGGTTGTTGTGGTTGTGTGTAAATGTTCTGGTTGCTGGTTGTTGTGGTTGTGTGTAAATGTTCTGGTTGCTGGTTGTTGTGGTTGTGTGTAAATGTTCTGGTTGGTGTTGTGGTTGTGTGTAAATGTTCTGGTTGTGGTTGTGTGTAAATGTTCTGGTTGCTGGTTGTTGTGGTGGTGTGTAAATGTTCTGGTTGCTGGTTGGTGTTGTGGTTGTGTGTAAATGTTCTGGTTGCTGGTTGGTGTTGTGGTTGTGTGTAATTGTTCTGGTTGTTGGTTGTTATTGTGGTTGTGTGTAAATGTTCTGGTTGCTGGTTGGTGTTGTGGTTGTGTGTAAATGTTCTGGTTGCTGGTTGTTGTTGTGGTTGTGTGTAAATGTTCTTGTTGCTGGTTGTTGTTGTGGTTGTGTGTAAATGTTCTGGTTGCTGGTTGTTGTTGTGGTTGCGTGTAAATGTTCTGGTTGCTGGTTGTTGTTGTGGTTGTGTGTAAATGTTCTGGTTGGTGTTGTGGTTGTGTGTAAATGTTCTGGTTGCATGTTGTTGTGGTTGTGTGTAAATGTTCTGGTTGCTGGTTTTTGTGGTTGTGTGTAAATGTTCTGGTTGCTGGTTGTTGTGGTTGTGTGTAAATGTTCTGGTTGCTGGTTGGTGTTGTGGTTGTGTGTAATGTTCTGGTTGCTGGTTGTGTTGTGGTTGTGTGTAAATGTTCTGGTTGCTGGTGTTGTGGTTGTGTGTAAATGTTCTGGTTGCTGGTTGTTGTGGTTGTGTGTAAATGTTCTGGTTGGTGTTGTGGTTGTGTGTAAATGTTCTGGTTGCTGGTTGGTGTTGTGGTTGTGTGTAAATGTTCTGTTGCTGGTTGGTGTTGTGGTTGTGTGTAAATGTTCTGGTTGTGGTTGTTGTGTTGTGTGTAAATGTTCTGGTTGCTGGTTGTTGTGTGTGTGTAAATGTTCTGGTTGGTGTTGTGGTTGTGTGTAAATGTTCTGGTTGCTGGTTGGTGTTGTGGTTGTGTGTAAATGTTCTGGTTGCTGGTTGGTGTTGTGGTTGTGTGTAAATGTTCTGGTTGGTGTTGTGGTTGTGTGTAAATTTTTGGTTGTTGTGGTTGTGTGTAAATTCTGGTTGCTGGTTGTTTGTGGTTGTGTGTAAATGTTCTGGTTGCTGGTTGTGTTGTGGTTGTGTGTAAATGTTCTGGTTGCTGGTTGTTGTGTGGTTGTGTGTAATGTTGTTTGTTCTGGTTGCTGGTTGGTGTTGTGGTTGTGTGTAAATGTTCTGGTTGTTGTGGTTGTGTGTAAATGTTCTGGTTGCTGGTGTTGTGGTTGTGTGTAAATGTTCTGGTTGCTGGTTGTGTTGTGGTTGTGTGTAAATGTTCTGGTTGGTGTTGTGGTTGTGTGTAAATGTTCTGGTTGCTGGTTGTGGTTGTGTGTAAATGTTCTGGTTGCTGGTTGTTGTGGTTGTGTGTAAATGTTCTGGTTGCTGGTTGGTGTTGTGGTTGTGTGTAAATGTTCTGGTTGCTGGTTGGTGTTGTGGTTGTGTGTAAATGTTCTGGTTGTTGGTTGTGTTGTGGTTGTGTGTAAATGTTCTGGTTGCTGGTTGGTGTTGTGGTTGTGTGTAAATGTTCTGGTTGCTGGTTGTGTTGTGGTTGTGTGTAAATGTTCTGTTGCTGGTTGTTGTTGTGGTTGTGTGTAAATGTTCTGGTTGCTGGTTGTGTTGTGGTTGGTGTAAATGTTCTGGTTGCTGGTTGTGTTGTGGTTGTGTGTAAATGTTCTGGTTGGTGTTGTGGTTGTGTGTAAATGTTCTGGTTGTTGTTGTGGTTGTGTGTAAATGTTCTGGTTGCTGGTTTGTTGTGGTTGTGTGTAAATGTTCTGGTTGCTGGTTGTTGTTGTGGTTGTGTGTAAATGTTCTGGTTGCTGGTTGGTGTTGTGGTTGTGTGTAATGTTCTGGTTGTTGGTTGTTTTGTGGTTGTGTGTAAATGTTCTGGTTGTGGTGTTGTGGTTGTGTGTAAATGTTCTGGTTGCTGGTTGTTGTTGTGGTTGTGCGTAAATGTTCTTGTGGCTGGTTGTTGTTGTGGTTGTGTGTAAATGTTCTGGTTGCTGGTTGTTGTTGTGGTTGTGTGTAAATGTTCTGGTTGCTGGTTGTTGTTGTGGTTGTTTGTAAATATTCTGGTTGTTGTTGTGGTTGTGTGTAAATGTTCTGGTTGCTGGTTGTTGTGTTTGTGTGTAAATGTTCTGGTTGCTGGTTGTTGTTGTGGTGGTGTGTAAATGTTCTGGTTGCTGGTTGTTGTGATTGTGTGTAAATGTTCTGGTTGCTGGTTGTTGTTGTGGTTGTGTGTTAATGTTCTTGTTGCTGGTTGTTATTGTGGTTGTGTGTAAATGTTCTGGTTGCTGGTTGTTGTTGTGGTTGTGTGTAAATATTCTGGTTGTTGTTGTGGTTGTATGTAAATGTTCTGGTTGCTGGTTGTTGTGTTTGTGTGTAAATGTTCTGGTTGCTGGTTGTTGTTGTGGTGGTGTGTAAATATTCTGGTTGTTGTTGTGGTTGTGTGTAAATGTTCTGGTTGCTGGTTGTTGTGTTTGTGTGTAAATGTTCTGGTTGCTGGTTGTTGTTGTGGTGGTGTTTAAATGTTCTGGTTGCTTGTTGTTGTTGTGTGTAAATGTTCTGGTTGCTGGTTGTTGTGGTTGTGTGTAAATGTTCTGGTTGCTGGTTGGTGTTGTGGTAGTGTGTAAATGTTCTGGTTGCTCGTTGTTTTTGTGGTGATGTGTGAGTGTTCTGGTTGGTGGTTGGTGTTGTGATTGTGTGTAAATGTTCTGGTTGCTGGTTGTTGTGGTTGTGTGTAAATGTTCTGGTTGCTGGTTGTTGTTGTGGTTGTGTGTAAATGTTCTGGTTACTGGTTGGTGTTGTGGTTGTGTGTAAATGTTCTGGTTGCTGGTTGTTGTTGTGGTTGTGTGTAAATGTTCTGGTTACTGGTTGGTGTTGTGGTTGTGTGTAAATGTTCTGGTTGCTGGTTGTTGTTGTGGTTGTGTGTAAATGTTCTGGTTACTGGTTGGTGTTGTGGTTGTGTGTAAATGTTCTGGTTGCTGGTTGTTGTTGTGGTTGTGTGTAAATGTTCTGGTTACTGGTTGGTGTTGTGGTTGTGTGTAAATGTTCTGGTTGCTGGTTGTCGTGGTTGTGTGTAAATGTTCTGGTTGCTGGTTGTTGTTGTGGTTGTGTGTAAATGTTCTGGTTGCTGGTTGGTGTCTTGGTTGTGTGTAAATGTTCTGGTTGCTGGTTGTTGTTGTGGTGGTGTGTAAATGTTCTGGTTGCTGGTTGTTGTGGTTATGGTGGTGTGTACATGTTGTGTGTAAGTGTTGTCTGTTACGTAACAGTGTAGGATTTGGAGTTCGGCCCGTTTATCCTCCCTCTTCTGTAAAAACAGGATTTGTATCTGAAGACCAGACTTTGAGGTTCAGGGTGTGTACAGGTACGGAGTACTGAACTCTTTGTATTGCACTGTGACACACAGTTGGTGGTCTTGTCTTCCAGGTCTCTGACCTCCACAGAGTGCTGTATGTCACATCTTCATATATGAGAGCCAATGCTTTCAGATTTAGGTGCTAAAGCCAAAGTGAAATGAAGAACTCATGCCGTTCCCCTGCTTGACCTTGCTCCTCAGCTTCATGTAGGACCAGAGGGGGGGCAGGGCTGGTGAGAAAACTTCTGGGCCAGAGGCCAGAGCCTGCCTGGCTGGTCGGTGAAACCCAAGCTATCCCATTGCTTGTCTTATAATTGTAACATTCTCATATTCTCTATCTGGACGGGAGGGAAGTTTCCAATACAACGAATGCCCCTGTGCCATGAGTAAGGGTGTAGTGAGGGTAACATTATCTCTTTGAAGATTATGACACTGCTGTATGTCACATGGCCACTTGAACGCACTAATCCTTACGAGACTTCAGCAAAACCATGGAAACCGTTACAGATATCAGCTCTTCTTGGTGCAGTTGGACTATTTAGAACAGAAAAGGTCAGGAAGGTCAGCACAGCCTTCGTTAGCACTCTAGAAGAATCTCCTTATGGCTCTTGACAGGGTGACTCCTCAGTAACACGTCTAGCCATTTTGGGGTTTGCTCCCCAGGCTTAAGAAAGCGTAAGGAAAAGGATAGCCTGTTGGGCATACAGTGCGTCTACGGGTCAGGCAGCTGGTATGGAGGCAGGTGCTTGCCAACTCATTTATCAGCGGCCCTGGAGGAGGTCCTCTCAGATTACAGAGGTTTCCAGGCTCTGACAATGGCCAGATCTAAAAATATCCGCTTGGCCGGAGGCTTTTCCACTTGCCTTCTCGTCTGAGTCCAGAGCGACCGAGCACACATGCAGGCACGCACACATGAACGAGGCGTTAAAGCGCAGATCCCAGCATGCGAACACTCGTGACACGTACGGTGAAATGCAGCAGGAGGTGCACGTACACACAACCGGCACACAAATCAAACTGACTGATTCAAAGTTGCCCAGAGATTAGTCACCGCTGAGAAAGACACCCAGTCAGGAGAGGAGCTCCTAAACCCTGTTCATATGTCCAATGACCTGATGATGTAAGGATTATTGGAAGCGTGTTTTAGGGGGAATATACAGAGAGTGTGTCTCAAAACCTACTGAGCTCCTACATAGGCAGCATTGTACATCATAGTATGCGCTCCCGACATGTAGACTGTCCCAATTCTTACATACCTTAAACATGCTGTCTACTGAGAAACCTTATTTAGACCTGATTTTAAAGAAAGTATCGAACTCTTCCTCAACCACTAAGACAATCACATGATGCAGCGCAGGCTAATCTACGAGCAGTGAAGTGGTTTTAAAATGTGAGTTATTTTGATTCTCTCTGGAGTTTTAATGTGTTTCTGGTCATATAATCACACAAAACAGTTTTTTATTTTCAACTCTGTAACGAGTCCTTCACCATTTACACTTTTATACTCCAGACATTAGCATTTATGCAAGCGGATTTTTAAGACTAAGGCTATTGTTTTGGATGCGGACCGGTAGCTTAGCAACCAGCTAAACCACCGGTGGCGTGCTGCAGTGGGCGGGAACAAGCCGTGACGCAGTCTCTCTCTAACTAGAGCGTCTCAGTAATCTGTTTTATGAGGAGAGATGAGGAGAGAACACTGATACTTACACAGCTGCTACCTAGACAGCCTACTTACACACTTACTACCTAGACAGCCTACTTACACACTCACTAGGATTTGAGGCAGACCCTTAGGTTTGCTTGTTGTTTCCTCTGCTTGAGGCAAGCAAGATGGTCATCAAGTGTCCACAACATGTGTACATCATGTACATGCGGAAGTGATGTCACCCGGATGCACTGTTGGAAGAGGACAATCTGGTGGACTGAGTGTGACGATGTTTTGGTCCAGGATGTGACACCTACCTGCTCGTCCCTGATGGAAATGGCTTCTATTGACAGGGCAGTGACCCAGAAATGGGTTAAGGAACTTGCCAAGGAGCTCAGGGTGCTCCTCAATCTGTTCAATCATCTACGGCACCCAGACGTTGTCCAATGCGGACCCAAAACGATAATCTACTGAGAAGGATTTAATTCTGACTTTGTTTTTTGTAAACGACGGCACTTTACATGTCTTTATGGTATACGGGCTTTGTGGTGCAGTAAACTCACAGACCAATCATGTGCATTGCAAAATCACTAAAGGCTCCTTAGCCAATCAGATCTGAGCAGATTCAGGAGTGTCACGTGCACACAGGCGAGGTACGAAGCAAGAAGCAGCAGTCGGAGTGTAAAGCAAGTTGGAGAGTAAAGCGAGTCAGAGAGGAAGGCTTGTTCAGACGGGGTGCTATGAAAAAAGAAAAGTCCTGGCTGGACAACCACAAGCTAAACTCCTCTCTCTGAACAAGATAACGTGTGAGAGAGGAATAGAAGAGGGAGATAAACTGTTAAGATGTGAAATTCAGTCAACAAGAAGATTTTTATTTACTTTTTCTCTAAATAAGCACTTTATGATGCACATTTTTCAAAAGCATTTTTAAGTAAGCCCTTGTTTTTAGTTGAAGAAAAAAAACATTTATTTAGATTTTTTTTTATATTTTTTAAATAATTACTTCCGTTCAGCATATAAAACAATAAAAATTTCTCCAACATCACTCTTCACACACTCTTAGAAACGTTATAGATTGCATTAACGATTTTAGTTGCCTGCTTACGGAGCCATCCCTTTCTCTCTCAGGAGGCCACCCAGGTGCTCGTCCAGTCTCTTATCATTTCAAGGCTTGCCAACTGCAACTCGCTCCTGGCTGGATTTCCTGTACAGGTTGACGGGTCCAGAGAGCAGCTGCCCGGCTCGTCTTCAGTCCTCTTTTAAAGTGAACCCCGGCTGGTAACACATGTTAGTCTTAATATGATGTAATGACTCTAAATTATTAAGACATGTTATAAAAATCACTAAAAGTATCAGATTTATTAGATTTTGTGTAAAATCCGCTGCACGTGGGTCTCCATTGTTGTATCTACTGACGTGATCAGCGGGTAGTGACGTCAAATGGTTACAGTAACCGGCCGTCACGCTTGAGCACAGCTAGCTCGCTAAACATGCTACTGTTCAGTCTTTACAGTTTGAACTAGTACTCAACATTTCTGACATCAGCGGTGACATCACACACCACATTAGTGTAAATGGTGAACAGAGAGGGTGGAGGAGAGAGTGACACAGTGCTGGAGTTGTTGTGAAACTGTGTGTTGGTGTTGACGGAGAAGGAGAGTGTCTGTTAAAGGAGCTCCGCTTTCTAGCAGGAAACATTCACACTCAGTAAACAGCTAGATACATTGAACAGGAGTGTCTCTGAGCTTCACACTCCTTTATTAGTGAAGTAGTATGTTCACTACTAAGACTCTACTTTCACCTTCAGTAAACAGCTAGATACACTGAACGGGAGTGTCTCTGAGCTTCACACTCCTTTATTAGTGAAGTAGTATGTTCACTACTAAGACTCTACTTTCACCTTCAGTAAACAGCTAGATACACTGAACGGGAGTGTCTCTTAGCTTCACACTCCTTTATTAGTGAAGTAGTATGTTCACTACTAAGACTCTACTTTCACCTTCAGTAAACAGCTAGATACACTGAACGGGAGTGTCTCTTAGCTTCACACTCCTTTATTAGTGAAGTAGTATGTTCACTACTAAGACTCTACTTTCACCTTCAGTAAACAGCTAGATACACTGAACGGGAGTGTCTCTTACACACTCCTTTATTAGTGAACTAGTATGTTCACTACTAAGACTCTACTTTCACCTACAGTAAACAGCTAGATACACTGAACAGGAGTGTCTCTAAGCTTCACACTCCTTTATTAGTGAAGTAGTATGTTCACTACTAAGACTCTACTTTCACCTTCAGTAAACAGCTAGATACACTGAACGGGAGTGTCTCTTAGCTTCACACTCCTTTATTAGTGAAGTAGTATGTTCACTACTAAGACTGAACTTTCACCTTCAGTAAACAGCTAGATACACTGAATGGGAGTGTCTCTTAGCTTCACACTCCTTTATTAGTGAACTAGTATGTTCACTACTAAGACTCTACTTTCACCTTCAGTAAACAGCTAGATACACTGAACGGGAGTGTCTCTTAGCTTCACACTCCTTTATTAGTGAAGTAGTATGTTCACTACTAAGACTCTACTTTCACCTTCAGTAAACAGCTAGATACACTGAACAGGAGTGTCTCTTAGCTTCGCACTCTTTTATTAGTGAACTAGTATGTTCACTACTAAGACTCTACTTTCACCTTCAGTAAACAGCTAGATACACTGAACGGGAGTGTCTCTTAGCTTCACACTCCTTTATTAGTGAAGTAGTATGTTCACTACTAAGACTCTACTTTCACCTTCAGTAAACCGCTAGATACACTGAACGGTAGTGTCTCTTAGCTTCACACTCCTTTATCAGTGAACTAGTATGTTCACTACTAAGACTCTACTTTCACCTTCAGTAAACAGCTAAATACACTGAACGGGAGTGTCTCTTAGCTTCACACTCCTTTATTAGTGAAGTAGTATGTTCACTACTAAGACTCTACTTTCACCTTCAGTAAACAGCTAGATACACTGAACGGGAGTGTCTCTTAACTTCACACTCCTTTATTAGTGAAGTAGTATGTTCACTACTAAGACTCTACTTTCACCTTCAGTAAACAGCTAGATACACTGAACAGGAGTGTCTCTGAGCTTCACACTCCTTTATTAGTGAAGTAGTATGTTCACTACTAAGACTCTACTTTCACCTTCAGTAAACAGCTAGATACACTGAACGGGAGTGTCTCTTAGCTTCACACTCCTTTATTAGTGAAGTAGTATGTTCACTACTAAGACTCTACTTTCACCTTCAGTAAACAGCTAGATACACTGAACGGGAGTGTCTCTTACACACTCCTTTATTAGTGAACTAGTATGTTCACTACTAAGACTCTACTTTCACCTTCAGTAAACAGCTAGATACACTGAACAGGAGTGTCTCTAAGCTTCACACTCCTTTATTAGTGAAGTAGTATGTTCACTACTAAGACTCTACTTTCACCTTCAGTAAACAGCTAGATACACTGAACGGGAGTGTCTCTTAGCTTCACACTCCTTTATTAGTGAAGTAGTATGTTCACTACTAAGACTGAACTTTCACCTTCAGTAAACAGCTAGATACACTGAACGGGAGTGTCTCTTAGCTTCACACTCCTTTATTAGTGAACTAGTATGTTCACTACTAAGACTCTACTTTCACCTTCAGTAAACAGCTAGATACACTGAACGGGAGTGTCTCTTAGCTTCACACTCCTTTATTAGTGAAGTAGTATGTTCACTACTAAGACTCTACTTTCACCTTCAGTAAACAGCTAGATACACTGAACGGGAGTGTCTCTTAGCTTCGCACTCTTTTATTAGTGAACTAGTATGTTCACTACTAAGACTCTACTTTCACCTTCAGTAAACAGCTAGATACACTGAACGGGAGTGTCTCTTAGCTTCACACTCCTTTATTAGTGAAGTAGTATGTTCACTACTAAGACTCTACTTTCACCTTCAGTAAACCGCTAGATACACTGAACGGTAGTGTCTCTTAGCTTCACACTCCTTTATCAGTGAAGTAGTATGTTCACTACTAAGACTCTACTTTCACCTTCAGTAAACAGCTAAATACACTGAACGGGAGTGTCTCTTAGCTTCACACTCCTTTATTAGTGAAGTAGTATGTTCACTACTAAGACTCTACTTTCACCTTCAGTAAACAGCTAGATACACTGAACGGGAGTGTCTCTTAACTTCACACTCCTTTATTAGTGAAGTAGTATGTTCACTACTAAGACTCTACTTTCACCTTCAGTAAACAGCTAGATACACTGAACAGGAGTGTCTCTGAGCTTCACACTCCTTTATTAGTGAAGTAGTATGTTCACTACTAAGACTCTACTTTTACCTTCAGGATCCACAAACGAGGAGAAGCAGCTGACGCTAACGCTAACGCTAACGTTCTCAGGAGAGAATCCAGCTCATGTTCACGTTCACGGTTCTTCTCGTGGTTCTCCATAATCTGGAGCTTTTGGACTTCCTGTGTGGGGAAACTGTGGCACTGCATTGTGTTTTAGTCTACGCTTAAAACCAACAGCCTCCGTCAAGTCTCTCACCAGTGGTGGTCTACTGAACCACTCACACTCATCCAGACTGAAGTGAGGAGAGCAGAGCGGGGGTCTTTGGGTAGCTGTGTTGGTCCACACGCTGCTTCACTAACTATTCTCCTTGTTTATGTTTGTGAAGCTGTTTAGACTAATATCAGTCTTCACACTGCCTTTCACTGAAACAACATCAACAACACAATGTACATAGTTTTCTTTAAGCTAGCTTAGTAACTAACATTCAGTCAAGTTTAGCACTGCAACCATCTGACCTCATCTACCCAGCAGGCATTGCGCCTCAGTAATAATGGCTGTGTCCATATGTTAAATATTTAGAATAAAAACGTTAATTTATAAATAAATCTGATACTTTTAGTGATTTTTAAAAACATGTCTTAACAATTTAGAGTCATTACACCATATTAACTTACAAGTCAAGTGTTACCAGCCGGGGTTTTCTTTAATTGCAATGCTAAAGAAAACCAACGTTGTGTTGATAGCCCCTATAACCACAGCCTCACTGGATAAGGAGTGGCTAGAGATGGCCTACAGTCTCTAACTGTACTCATGCAAGCTGAAGGGACTTTGATATATGTACACAGCTACACTCTGCCTGATGCAGGTGGTCCTGTGGTGGTCCTTTAACTTTGGATAGGGTCGAAGAAGACTGGCTCAGTGGTCATAGAAGAACAAGTATCTAAAAAAAACATCTTTACTTTCAATGCAAGTTAATGGAACCAGATTTTTAAAGCACTTTCTGGCCGTCTGCTATCATATATCACAACAATGTTCACTGAGAATAGCACATATTATGGAACTCACTCCAGTGACTGGATCACCCTTCAGGTTCCTAGAGCTTTTACTGAACTGGGGAAATCTGCTTTTAGCTCCAGCAGCACCAGCGAGCTGGACGTCACTGCAGGAAACACTAAAGCTCAGCTCACTGGAGTCAATGAGACACCATCACAACACTGAGAAATTCTAAACTCTTAATTTCTAACCACCTCCACACGACCTGCCAGAGTTTTATTCAATTTTAGTTAACAGTTTTTATGATTTTGATATTCAGTTGTTCTTTTATTTATTTTCATTTTAATTTCCTTTTACCATTTTGTTATTTTTGTTTTTATTATTTATTAAATTTTTAATAAATTATTATTAAATTATTATTATTTTATTATTACTTTTATTATTATTTATTTTATGTTTTACTATTATTTTTATATCTACTTTTATTGACTTATTTTTTATTTTTGTCTAATTCCTGATTTTCTTAATCAGTTTGTATTTGTTTTACGATATTCATTAAAATTCATTTGAATTTATTTTCAATGTAATGCTCGCCAACATTGTAAACGAGGGTCTCCCTCAATGTACTCCAGAGTGAAAATTATAGTTGATTGATTGATTGAAGTTTTTTCCCCCATTATTTAGGAGTGTTTCTATTGGTCCATTCATCATGAAGTCCAGTGATATTAGTCCAGATCCATGTGCTCCACAGAAACAGCTCTTTTACTGTCTCTCTAACGCCACAAAAACCGACACGTGTGTTTCGGATGTAGGACATGTAAGCTGCCCTGAGGTTTTATAAATAGACGAGTGATGTGTCTGAAGGCAAATAAGTGTTACTCAACAGGTTGTGCTTTAAAACAAGGAATCTGACAGGCCACAGTGTCACACTCTGAAGGTGTGACCGCTGGAGCGGAATGGACTCTGTGTTTAGCAGGACACTGTATGTCAGTATCTGTCCTGTAACCAGGAATAGCATTTTGTGGCACAAATCATACGTGACACTGGTGTCAGATTTAGGTTCGAGGGCCCGCAGTCTCCAGCGTACAGTGCAGCACTGCATGCACGCCTCTCAGAGAAGTACATGAACAACAGGGGTCAAAGTTCATGGAACACTCTGGCTGTCATGTGTAGGAACATGGGCCCTTTCAATCTGTGATACACTGGTTCACATCAGAGGTGCGTATGCAATTACAGGTGGGGGCAAGGGGTCCTAAATACTGTTTGGAGGCATCATAAACGAGCTTCACTATAATAAATAACTGTATCCCAGTCTATCTCACGACCTTTCAGACCCCATAGCACTGAGGTGTCTTCTCACAGTGGAAGGACGGAGTCTCACGACTAGCCATTTCTAGCCAAGTCTGTTCAATTTATGAAACTGATAAATTGATGCCATGGTATCCCAGGTGGTCACCATGGTGTTGCTGTGTTATCCAATGCAATTTCTGATGGGTTGCTAGGCTGTAGCTATTATATATTATATTCTAAGTGGTTGCTAAGTTGTTGCTAAGCTATTATCCCATGTAGTTGCTGCATCCCAATGGTATTGCTAGGTCATTGCTGTGGTCTCTGAAGTGTTGCAAGGCTGTCGTTATGGTGTTCCAGGAGTGATTGTGAACATTTACTATATAGCAAATTCCAGTAAACTTCACAGATTTCAGCCCAACGTCTCAACCAGAAACATCCCTCACTGCATGTGTGGCTAATGTAATATATCAATTTCAGCTCATGTTTATTCCTTGTTTGTCTCCTAGTCTTATGCTGAAACATCTTGAACTCCACTTTTCCTGCAACAGCCAAGAGCCTGAGCTGCCCACACTCCAGAGCTGACATGGCCAGAGTTACCGGATCCTCTGCGACTGCTGGCTCTTTCTGGCTGGACAGTCCCTGGAAAGAAATTGCTTGGTCAGATGATGCTTAGCCTAGCCTGTGAATTCTCTGCGTGTCTGTCTGTCCGTGCATGACCTGTGTGGCCAAGTCTTCCGCTGATTTGTTAAATTCTCTGTTCTGATCTATGTTCATGATGGTGTGACAGTGCAGTGCCTAAACACAGAGAATATAATACACTACATTAAAAGCCCCTCATGTTGTCTGTATGGCAACTGCAGCAGCTGCTTGTGTCTTTTAGGATACATTTCTGTTACCTAATTTCATAAACCGCCCCATGATCATAGGTCTGTATATACTGACCTTCTACAAATAACATTCCACAAACGTGTTAACTTCAAAAGAGCATTTGTTAGGTCAGGCTCTGGGGTTGGACGAGAAGGCCTGGCTCGTAAGCAACGTTCCAGTTCATCCCGAAGGCTGTGGGTGGAGGTCAAGGCTCTGGACCACTGGAGCTTCTGCACACTGAATTCACCCAGGTCTGTGTGGAGCTTCTTTGTACACGGGGACACAGTCCTGCTGGAACAGGAAATAGTTCTTCACCAAACTGCTGCACAGAATTGTATAAATTTGAGATTGAGACCACCCAGTGCCCAGTGGTGGAGCTTTACACCCCTCTAGGGTCCAGTGGTGGAGCTTTACACCACTCCAGAGTCCAGTGGTGGAGCTTTACACCACTTCAGAGTCCAGTGGTGGAGCTTTACACTGTTACAGAGTCCAGTGGTGGAGCTTTACACCACTCCAGAGTCCAGTGGGGGAGCTTTACACCACTTCAGAGTCCAGTGGTGGAGCTTTACACCACTTCAGAGTCCAGTGGTGGAGCTTTACACCACTTCAGAGTCCAGTGGTGGAGCTTTACACTGTTACAGAGTCCAGTGGTGGAGCTTTACACTGTTACAGAGTCCAGTGGTGGATATTAACTAACACCACTCCAGAATTCAGTGGTGGAGCTTTACACCCCTCTGAAATCCAGTGGCAGAGCTGTACACCACTCCAGAGGTGGAGTTTTACACCACTGCAGAGTCCAGTGGAATAGTGTTACACCACTCTAGCCAACTCCTGGTATTGCGCCTGGTGATCTAAGACTTGTGGGCTGCTGCTTGTATGAAGCTAATACATAAATGCAGTTTTGGGGCGAACAGGAAGCTGAACTTCAGTATTGCTCTTCTTACTTCGTTCACAGTGTTTAAGAAGTGACCCACACACTTACGCATTACCTTAAAAAAATAATAATTATATATATACATAATTGTATTTATTTTTTTCTTCTTTGATCTCTTGTAAAACCAATAAACAAATGTTCGAAAGTAAGAAATCCAGGACAGACTGTCTTCCAAACAGTAATGGGTATAGTTTCACTTGTTAATGTCCCTTTAAATATCAGGTCCCAGAACCAGAGGCCAGAAGATCTCTGTCCTATAGTATGTGCTCCAAATGTCCAGATTCTTTTAAATTCTTCACAAATCTGTTATCATGACACTGACTGACATGTGCATTAGCAGGACGACACTTCACCACTGTCCCTGCTCTCTGAGATGGCCTGTCCCTTCACGGTAAGCACTACTGGAGAATCACACTCAGAACTCTACTCGCGGGGACTCTGCCAGAGCTGATTCAGCTGTTCAGTAGTCCTCCACCTTGGCCGCTCATGTGCAACAGGAACTGGATAGTCTACCGCAGATCTCGCACATGCTCAGATGACCGACTTGCAGCTTTTGTGCTCACACCCTCTTGTTTCCATTGTGTCTGCCAGAAATCTTAACTGTGGGTGAGTTAACCACGGCGGTGTGTGTGACTGGTAGTTCTGGCTGAGTTTGTTTTTTTCTACTCCATTTTCTCCTCTGAGATCCATTTAGGTTTAGGCACCTTTACAGTTCATTCTCGTTTTTCCAGCCTCTCCCTTTCCAGTCTGATTCTTTTAGACTGTTATATGTTAATTACTAGCTGCTATGGTTTCCCAGGTGGTTGATAAGGTGTTGCTAGGCAACCACTATGGCATTCCAGCTGATTGCTAACGTGTTGCTAGGCCACCACTATAGTATTCCAGGCAATTGCTAAGGTGTTGCTAGGCCTGATAGTTGCAACACCGCTGCTACAGTGTCCCAGCTGTTGCTAAGTTGTTGCAAGGCTGCTGCTATGATATTCCAGGTGATTGCTAAGGTGTTGCTAAGCCACCACTATGATAATTCAGGTGATTGCTTATGTCTTGCTAGGCCAGATAGTGGCTAAAGTCTTGCTAGGCAATTGCTAGTGTATTCCAGGTGGTTGGTAAGTTATTGCTAGGCAGTACTAACACTAATCCTGGCACGTCTGGCGTATTTACAAGCTTATCACTGTTCACTATCCTCTGTGTTTTCTTTATTACTGTGTTATAACTGGCCTGATGTGTTGAACAGTGACAGATGAAGACGGGTCTCTGTAATGAAGATGCAACACACGGTGGAACTAAGTGTCATATCAATCAGTTTTATCAAATGTCTTTTCGTTTTTTTGGAATACACAATAAGAAAACTCACAAATATAAATTGTGTGATAAACATATACACACACTCATATAACAAACATACAAAATTGAACAACAAAGTCTCCCTTTTAAGAATGCTGCCTGAAGTGCTCATAGCTGCTCGTTTGTAGACATTTCAATGTCCAGTTTTCTGTATCAGTGGACAAAACTAAGAAAAGAAAAGTTACAGTACAAAACAACACAGTGCCCATTTCCTCCCTTTCACTTAAAAAACATAAGGTTATGTGGAAAAGTCTCTTGATTTCATAGGTTTTTGGTTTTCTAGATGAAAGTAAGTTAACACATCCTCTACAGGGGCCAAACTTAAAGCATGAAAACATCAAATCTAAAATTTACACCGGCCACAGTGATTGTCGAGTAGAAGTGTTTCACTGTAGATGATGTGTTCACTTATTTACACGTAAAACAACTTTCAGGCACACCTTTTCACATATGACTGTATTCTTCTGAATTCTGGATGAAGTTCAGTACCATTTATAATATTTACCATTGTAGAGATATAATATGATAATTTCACACAATGTAAAATATGTGTGTGATTATTAAAGTGACTGAATACAGAACGAGGTCAAGTAGGATTTCTTCAGGTGTTCTGAAGAAATCAACGTGAGCAGTAGGGCTAAATCAAAATACTGATTTTAGTAGAGACATGTATTACCAATGTGAGGCACTATTTCGATTCTAGATGATCTGGGTTAAGGCGCTTTATATTGTGTTTTATAGAGTTTGATTTGTTTCAATGACAAGGGCTGCTATTTCTG
This sequence comes from Megaleporinus macrocephalus, assembly GCA_021613375.1. NCBI lineage: Eukaryota > Metazoa > Chordata > Actinopteri > Characiformes > Anostomidae > Megaleporinus > Megaleporinus macrocephalus. The sequence goes on along the minus strand of CM038714.1, from coordinate 5,834,182 downwards.
TTTATCTGTAAACGAGTGACTGACAGACCTTTCAATAGTCAAAACTGTTGCCAAACAAATGTTTTCTCCCTTTCTCACATAGCTTCAGTCCTTCACGGAAGCCTTTATCTACCATCACCTGGCTCAAGCCTCAATTGTATTTATCCCCTGCTTTTATGGTGAAATGTTTAGTTTAAAACAGTTTAAGCCAGACTAACTGTAATGCCATCAGTTTATTTTATAACCTAAACTGCCTCTGCTGCTTCTGAACAAAGTGTGTATACATTTTAGCGGCCCCGGCATTGAGCTGCAGAAGGCCACAAGTAATGCTTCTGATTTAATAGTTATCTCTTAGAACAGCACCATCTTGTACAAATGGTAGAAATGTCATAATAAAAGACCCTTCGGGTTTTTTCTGTGGTTAACTGTGGCTGGGATGGCCCAAATGGTCATAATAAAGCATATTATTAAAAAAATAAAATAAAAGGTGGTCTTATGGCAGATCAAAGAAGACCAGAATTGTCTCAGAAGGTGCAGTTCAGCACCAGGGACAGCACACTGAACATGTTGTTCAATGTGGTTGTTGTTGCAACTTTCTGTGTTCATAACGTTTGTACCACAAGAGATATTATAAATCTGATTGCATCAATCCATTTCTGAGACAATTCTGGTCTTCTTTGATCTGCTACACGATCACCTTCCCATTGGAAATGATAAGGCCCCTCATTCGTTACTTCCTGGGGTATTCAGATATGTCATTTTTCCTTTCGTTTCTAGAAAGGAATATATATATATATGTTCTATATATACATTGTCTGCATAATAAACTGGTTCAGATGGAAACCACTCTGAATGTATGACATGAAATGGTTATAAATATGCTGCCTAATGTCTAATAGGAGAAGCCCCTAAATGTATTTATTTATTTATTTATTTATTATCGGTTTGTTAAAATTGTTTTACAGTGAACCATATCAATTCAAAACCACTTAGAGTCACTCTGTTTACATCCCAACCACTGAATTACTGCATTTTGGAAAATCTGTGAAATCCCCCCTAGAGCCTTACACGCTTGTTCCTGAACTGAGCAAAGTGAATCGGATCAGATTCCCTTTGCTTTTTGGGGAGGAATTTTCAACAAGCGTCACATTTAACACAGTACTGTTGTAGAAAGTCCTGCATACTTACGAGAACAGCATTCACAGAATATATAAATATATTTGCATAGCAATTAAGTCAAACCAAAAACAAACGCACACGCAGTCAGAAATGAAATGCCCTCTAATTTTGTGCTCCGACATAAAAAAATATATAACATGCTTTCTGTCAAATCGCTACGTACGAAGTTTTTGGGGTGGAAAACAAAAACAACATTGAGGACAAAACTGAAACAGTATCTCAGACGATGCCCTGCAGCAGAGGTGTCCGTAATGATCTGGCAAGCTTTTTCCTTCTTGCCTGTTATCCCTGTCTACAGGTCGCCCGTTCAGATAAGTTCATTATTCCGGTTTCAGGAAACATTCCCAGTGAGCGCTCTCCATCCTCGCTTCTCAGAACGGAAGGGTATCCAGGAATATTTTCTCCACGATGGGGGGCGGAGGCACCAGGTCTTCCAGCTTCAGGTAGAAGATCCGCTGCAGGCCCTGAGTACACAGAGTCCTCAGTTCAGGCAGTTTGCAGAGGAGGCGGGACAGGTTGAGCGGAGGTCTGCTGTGGTCCGTGCTGCCGCTGCTGCTGCTGTTGTTGTTGACGTGGTCTCTCAGGCAGGCGATCAGGCGGTTCTGAAGCTCCTCCACACGCTTTGGTTCCTTAAGTCCGTGGCGATCTGCACAAAGGATGAAAGTCAGTGTTGACGGAAGCAAATCACTGCACACTTTATAACAGTGTCTGAAAACCTGTGTGAATTGTGTGAAAGGGGAATTCCACCAGTTTTTACATTTCTGCATTTCTGAGATTCAGAGTTCAGATGTTTTTTACAGTGGTGGTGGTTTTACAGTGGTGGTGGTTTTACAGTGGTGGTGATGTTTACAGTGATGGTGGTGTTTACAGTGGTGGTGATGTTTACAGTGGTGGTGATGTTGTGTACAGTGGTGGTGGTTTTACAGTGGTGGTGATGTGTACAGTGGTGGTGACGTTGTGTACAGTGGTGGTGGTTTTACAGTGGTGGTGGTTTTACAGTGGTGGTGATGTGTACAGTGGTGGTGATGTTGTGTACAGTGGTGGTGGTTTTACAGTGGTGATGGTGTTTACAGTGGTGATGGTGTTTACAGTGGTGGTGATGTGTACAGTGGTGGTGATGTGTACAGTGGTGGTGGTTTTACAGTGGTGATGTTGTGTACAGTGGTGGTGGTTTTACAGTGGTGGTGGTTTTACAGTGGTGGTGATGTTGTGTACAGTGGTGGTGGTTTTACAGTGGTGGTGGTTTTACAGTGGTGGTGATGTGTACAGTGGTGGTGATGTTGTGTACAGTGGTGGTGGTTTTACAGTGGTGATGGTGTTTACAGTGATGGTGGTGTTTACAGTGGTGGTGATGTGTACAGTGGTGGTGATGTTGTGTACAGTGGTGGTGGTTTTACAGTGGTGATGCTGTGTACAGTGGTGGTGGTTTTACAGTGGTGGTGATGTGTACAGTGGTGGTGGTGATGTTGTGTACAGTGGTGGTGGTTTTACAGTGGTGGTGGTTTTACAGTGGTGGTGATGTGTACAGTGGTGGTGATGTTGTGTACAGTGGTGGTGGTTTTACAGTGGTGATGGTGTTTACAGTGGTGATGGTGTTTACAGTGGTGGTGATGTGTACAGTGGTGGTGGTTTTACAGTGGTGATGGTGTTTACAGTGGTGGTGATGTGTACAGTGGTGGTGGTTTTACAGTGGTGATGGTGTTTACAGTGGTGGTGATGTTGTGTACAGTGGTGGTGGTTTTACAGTGGTGGTGATGTGTACAGTGGTGATGGTGTTTACAGTGGTGGTGATGTGTACAGGGGTGGTGATGTGTACAGTGGTGGTGGTTTTACAGTGGTGGTGATGTGTACAGTGGTGATGGAGTTTACACTGGTGGTGGTGATGTTTACAGCGGTGGCTGTGATGTTTACAGTGGTGGTATTGGTGTTTACAGTGGTGGTGGTGGTGATGTTTACAGTGGTGGTGATGGTGTTTACAGTGGTGGTGGTGGTGATGTTTACAGTGGTGGTGGTGGTGGTGATGTGGTGATTCAGAGTTCAGATGTTTTTTACAGTGGTGGTGGTGTGTACAGTGGTGGTGGTTTTACAGTGATGGTGGTGTTTACAGTGGTGGTGATGTTTACAGTGGTGGTGATGTTGTGTACAGTGGTGGTGGTTTTACAGTGGTGATGTTGTGTACAGTGGTGGTGGTTTTACAGTGGTGGTGGTTTTACAGTCGTGGTGGTGTTTACAGTGGTGGTGATGTGTACAGTGGTGGTGGTTTTACAGTGGTGGTGGTTTTACAGTGGTGATGGTGTTTACAGTGGTGGTGATGTTGTTTACAGTGGTGATGGTGTTTACAGTGGTGGTGATGTGTATAGTGGTGGTGGTTTTACAGTGGTGATGGTGTTTACAGTGGTGGTGATGTGTACAGTGGTGGTGGTTTTACAGTGGTGGTGGTTTTACAGTGGTGATGGTGTTTACAGTGGTGGTGATGTGTACAGTGGTGGTGGTTTTACAGTGGTGATGGTGTTTACAGTGGTGGTGATGTTGTGTACAGTGGTGGTGGTTTTACAGTGGTGGTGGTTTTACAGTGGTGGTGATGTTGTGTACAGTGGTGGTGGTTTTACAGTGGTGGTGGTTTTACAGTGGTGGTGATGTGTACAGTGGTGATGGTGTTTACAGTGGTGGTGATGTGTACAGTGGTGGTGGTTTTACAGTGGTGGTGATGTGTACAGTGGTGATGGTGTTTACAGTGGTGGTGATGATGTTTACACTGGTGGTGGTGTTTACACTGGTGGTGGTGATGTTTACAGCGGTGGCTGTGATGTTTACAGTGGTGGTATTGGTGTTTACAGTGGTGGTATTGGTGTTTACAGTGGTGGTGGTGGTGATGTTTACAGTGGTGGTGATGGTGTTTACAGTGGTGGTGGTGATGTTTACAGTGGTGGTGGAGGTGATGTTTACAGTGGTGGTGATGGTGTTTACAGTGGTGGTGATGGTGTTTACAGTGGTGGTGGTGATGTTTACAGTGGTGGTGGTGGTGATGTTTACAGTGGTGGTGATGGTGTTTACAGTGGTGGTGGTGATGTTTACAGTGGTGGTGGTGGTGGTGGTGATGTTTACAGTGGTGGTGGTGGTGGTGGTGGTGATGTTTACAGTGGTGGTGGTGGTGGTGGTGATGTTTACAGTGGTGGTGGTGGTGGTGGTGGTGATGTTTACAGTGGTGGTGGTGGTGGTGGTGATGTTTACAGTGGTGGTGGTGGTGTTGGTGATGTTTACAGTGGTGCTATGGGCCCTTAATCAAAAGCGCTTCATTCATCACCCACTCATCCTCACAGTGCAGTTAAAGACAGTCGAACCGCTCATTTGCATATCGCAGCTTTCTGCAAAATCAGCTGACGCTGTGATAACGGTGGAGAGGATTCATTTTAGGCTCCCAGTCAAATTCCCGTTAAGGGAGCTGATGAGTCTCACCTGTGATGATGACGAGAGCCGCCAAGCAGCAGAAAGATGTGACATCCAAGCTCATGCGATGGAGGCTGTGAGAGAAGTCCATGATGGAGTCGATCCAGTCTCCGAACCCCCGCGCACACTGCAGGCGGTGCAGCACCACGCCGTTACAGAATATTAGCTTGTCCTCCTTGGGGTTTGATCTGCAAGCACGTCGAGTTCAGTTCTCACGTCTAACCACATGCACCAAGTGTCAGGATCTTCGTGAAGGCGGGACTGTGTTACCTGTAAGCCAGTCTCAGTATGAAGAGCTCCACAAAAGCGGACTCCAGCAGGAGCTCCTGGTCCTCTCGACAGAAGGCGGTGAATCCGGGAATCGCCTCAGCCCATTTCTGTATAACCTCCATGGTCCCGGTGAGAAGGTCGTAGAACAGCTGGATGTCGTTGGCGTCCTCCTTTTTCGACAGGCTGGACACGTCTTCCTGATACTGGACAGAATGGAAGTCGGGGTTAAAATGACAATCTTTACTTGGAGGTGTGTGTGTGTGTGTGTAAACACCATCACCACCACTGTAAACACCATCACCACCACTGTAAACACCATCAACACCACTATGAGCATCATCACCACTGTAAACACCATCACCACCACTATGAACATCATCACCACCACTGTAAACAACATCAGCACCACTATGAACATCATCACCACCACTGTAAACACCATCACCACTGTAAACACCATCACCACCACTATGAACATCATCACCACCACTGTAAACAACATCAGCACCACTATGAACATCATCACCACCACTGTAAACACCATCACCACCACCACCACTGTAAACATGATTAACACCACTGTAAACACCATCACCACCACTGTAAACAACATCTGCACCACTATGAACATCATCACCACCACTGTAAACACCATCACCACCACCACTGTAAACATGATTAACACCACTATAAACACAATCACCACCACTGTAAACATGATTAACACGACTGTAAAAAACATCACCACCACTGAAAACACCATCACCACCACTGTAAACAACATCACCACCACTGTAAACAACATCACCACCACTGTAAACACAATCACCACCACTGTAAACATGATTAACACGACTGTAAAAAACATCACCACCACTGAAAACACCATCACCACCACTGTAAACAACATCACCACCACTGTAAACACCATCACCACCATTGTAAACTTGATTAACACGACTGTAAACACCATCACCACCACTGAAAACACCATCACCATCACTGTAAACACCACCAACACCACTGTAAACATGATTAACACCACTGTAAACATCACCACCACTGTAAACACCATGACCACCACTGTAAACACAATCACCACCACTGTAAACATGATTAACACCACTGTAAACACCATCACCACCACTGTAAACACAATCACCACCACTGTAAACAACATCACCACCACTGTAGACACCATCACCACCACTGTAAACACAATCACCACCACTGTAAACACCATCACCACCACTGTAAACACAATCACCACCACTGTAAACAACATCACCACCACTGTAAACACCATCACCACCACTGTAAACACAATCACCACCACTGCAAACATGATTAACACGACTGTAAAAAATATCACCACCACTGAAAACACCATCACCACCACTGTAAACAACATCACCACCACTGTAAACACCACCACCACTGTAAACATGATTAACACGACTGTAAACAACATCACCACCACCGTAAACACCATCTGAACCATTTAACACCAAAATCCGCTCTGAATGTCTCTGCTTACATGAAACTGAGTGAGCTATGGAGAAAATTCTGGAGAAGCAGTTCAGCATTCTTACCTTGGAGTAGTCCAGTTTTCCCAGTACAGGACTGGAGTCAATATGAGCCCTTACAAGCGAGGCAGTAATGTTCACTGGCTGAGCACTGTCTGGAACGGTCTTAGGCTTCGATGGCAAACGTCCTCTTCGCCCTTTCAGGCTGTCTGTACGTACGACTGCAAACGGAGAGGAGTTCATTAGTAAACACTTAAACAAGTTCATATAATACCACTCTATTACAATAACATACGGCACCAGTCACAAGTTTGGAGACACCTAACTGAATCTATATGTGTATAACTATAAAGACAAGCTGAGTAGGTGTGTCCAGCGTACTGCCAATAAGGAAACTTAATTTAGATTTGATATTAACGTTGTGCATATTTGATCATCAAAACAAAGGGAAGCTGGGAGTGCAGACCCAAATATGCCAACATGGATCATACATAGCTTATCGTACTATGCTATTCAATGTGAATTAACTAAAAGTGCTGACCTGCTGGTCAGCAGGTGTTTATATTTACCTTCTTTGACCATTCCCACTGCAAGGCACTTCTGAAAACGACAAAACTGGCACCGGTTGCGGCGCCGCTTGTCCACAGGGCAGTCTTTATTGGCATGGCAGACGTATTTAGCGTTCTTCTGGACAGTACGCTGTAGACAAGGAACCAAACAAGAACTATGAGATGTTTATATATGGTTATATATAACCATATATATATATATATATGGTTACCCCAGACAGCAGCTAGACGGACTGGCAGCCTCACCTTAAAAAATCCTTTGCATCCCTCGCAGGTGCGCACCCCGTAGTGCTGACAGGAGGCGTTGTCCCCACAGACCGCGCAGTGGCCTTCATTAGGGCTCCTGGTTTTCTGGGATGGATGAGGTTCACGCCGTTCCTCCTTCAACACCGGACTATCCAAGCCCCTGTGGTCAAGCTCCAGGGCCTGGAAATGCAGTGGAGATGCATGCTGAAGTTGTGTCAGCTGCCCGAAAGCGTCCCCTCCTCCAATTTGCAGCTCCCTGGTGGACTGCTTCTGCTGATGTGGCTGCTCCACCACCGGCGTGTTGAATGTAAAGAAGGAGGGAGGCTGGGAGACGGCGCTGACATCTGACACCCAACAACCAGGAGCGGAGGTGAAGGGGCTGAACTGCGTGTCCCAGGCAGCGGCCGACTGAGCCTGGTAGCCTGGGGTGGAGGGCGAGGCAGTGGATGAAAGTGGGCTGCCGTAGTAGTCCGATCCACAGGAGGACACCCTTTCGTCCAGGTAGCCGAAGGAAAAGGCGCCCGGGTAGCAGCCGTAGACCTGGACGTCGTCCAGTTTGAAGGGCGACTGCTGGTCGCGCGGACTCGAGCCATCAATTAAGGGGAGGTTGAGGTTGTTGGCCGAGACGGAGGCGGTGAACTGGCAGGAGAAGGTGTCAAGCTCACCGGCTGGGTTCTCCACCAGTGTGCTGATGCCAGGCAGCAATGGCGGGGACAACTGCTCCGTCTGGCCGCCGAGGTCCATGCCCAGCTTGGTGGAGAGTCCTGAATTTAGGAAATCGGGGCTGAAGTAGTTGTTTTCATAAGGCAGAGCTCCGTACTGGGTCTCAACACAAGGCATTGCTGCAGCTGCAAATAATATATATATATATATTGATAATTATTATTAACTAGCGAGTTGGAATAAAAAGAATCAATGTAGAATTGAGTAAGATTAGGGATGCACAGATACTCCAGCTAGAGTGGGCTGAATTGGGATTAAATAGAACATTTATTTGTATTTGGGTTCCAGATACAGTGTCATCTAAACATTCCGCTCTCCCGAGCATATCAACTGCTGAGTTGAATTATCGGCCAAATTTAAAAGTATAGATGCCAATACTTTTTTTTGTGCTGTTATCTGATTCTGATATGATCGTGCATCCCTAAGTAGCATACACACATTTCATACACACCCAACTGAGTACATATGTTTATAATTATAAAGATTTTTGATCTGAATGTGTTGAGAGATGAGTGTAAATAGTGAAGTTGGAGCCCATGTACAAAAATATTACTAAAACAAACATTTGACAGTATTTAAATGTAAAAATGAAAATGTATATTTTTATAAGAGCTAAAAAAAACCCAAACCTGTTTATCAGAACAAGATCTCAGCATGCTGTAAACATTCTTTAAACCACAACCAGATGTTTTATTCAGCTTCAGGTATAATTCCATATTCCAATTCTCTTCACACTTATTTATTTATATATGCAAATACATATATACATATATATGTAAATATATGTATATGAGACCAAAAACATATTTTACTTTCAACGTAAGTCAATGGAACCAGAATTCTGGAGCATTCTATTGGTCCATTCATCATGAAATTTTCACAGAATGTAAACAACTATTGGCGTGTAGAAAACAGCGATGATCTATATACCTGACGAGCTGTCCATGGTGTACCCTAGGGGTGTAAGAAAATATTGAAATATGTTATGTGATACTCTATCGATAATAAAAAACACAGTTTCGATACACAGATTTCTGGCAGACAGTGAATCATTGTGTGTTGTGTTTAAACCTCTGACCACTAGATGGCAGTGTTGTAATCCATTTTCAGCTCCACTTCAACATTAACAAGCAGTACAAGGACGCAGTGCTATTGTAAACATTGATAAACCTGTTTATACAGTGGTGTGTTTTAATAGTAGGAGTTGAAAAATCACAGTATATCACTTTACTTGCAGTATCGTAGTATATTGTGATATATTGAATCATGACCGCTGTAACACGATAGGTACTGTATCGCTAGGTTCTTGCCCATACACAGCCTTAATGTACCCCGCCTTCGCTGAGATTGGCTCCCCCGTGACCCTGACTAGCTGGATTAAGTGTACGATGATGGACGGATGGATGGATTGATATATTTATAGAACATTAGAGGAACCTCCCGAGAGAATGCGTTAAGGTTCGTCTAGAACCGTGTGTCCAAGCCAAGGAAGCTTGATTTTTAGGGTTGTCCAAAATGAGACAGTGTAGTTGTAATGAAGCAGGAATTTAATGGAAGTTCATGTAAAAGGATGTCGTCCCATGTTATTGTGAACCGTTTCCAGCAGGTGTTTTCATAAACGCTGAAAGGTTTTGAAAAGGTTTTGCTCTGACTTTGCTCTGGGAGGTCTGTCACCACCCCAGTCGCACGCACACCTTCACAGCTCTGGTGAAAGTGCCACTCCGGAGGCATCTCAGCACCTCTCACAGCTCCTTCGCCTTTTCAGACCTCGCCGAAATTCCAGGAAAAGCTTAGAGAGCCAGCTGTGTACGGAAAGATAGTCTTGCCGGAGGAGATTTTATTACCAGCACTTAATGCTCGAATCCCCGCCCCCAGTGATAAACACGCTCCCTACCCCGGCCGGTAAGACTGACGCCATTCGGGAGAACATGGAGTTGGGTTTCAGATACGGGCAGCGGGCCAGCAAATGCAGGGAGGGCGACGTGGGGCGCTTCATCTGTGTGTGGGCGTGGGGTGGGGTGGGGGGTTTGTTGGGGGCGGGTAGGATAAACGGGTGGGAGACTTGGTGTATTTAACAGCAAGTCTTTCAAGCATTATTAATAAATTATTAATAAACACTACTTCCATACCCACATCCTTAGCTTTTCATAGCTTACAGAAGACATACACCACCAAAAAAAATGGTTGAGCTGTCATCCAGAGTGGGTTTGGTGTAAAAACTAAAAGCTGTCGTGTTTAAATGATGTCTTTACAGTGACAGTGATGGTAACCAGGGGTCTCCATGTCTACAACACATATATACACATTGTATTGACTGTCAAACCCACCAGTGAAGCTACATGTGTCTCCTGAGTGTCTACAGAATGTTGATGATGATAAAATGAGGAGAAAAATGAGGAGTTGTCTCTCGCCACTATTGGAAGTTTTTAACACCAAATCCTCAGACAGTGTACTAACCAGTTACTGTAGTAACTTTCTGTGAGGGAGCTTTTAGAGGTGGACATCTGGTTTCATTCACCACCACTGTGAACAGATCTGCCTCAAGAAGAGAGCATTTCCCACCCAACCACTCCGGACCACTTTGTTTACATCCCAGAAAAGTGTGACTGAACATCACACATGTATATATCTCATTAGGATTTATAGAACCTGAATGTGTTGTGCTAACAGGTTGTTCCACTCTACGGTGACAGCTTTGTTATTTCGGATGATGAATGCAGCTAATCCTACACAAAGCTAGCCGACCTTCTGACCTCTGGGCCAGGCATCCACATCACACGCTTGCTTCATGACGAGTGAGCATGCATCATGCGAGCACGCAGTCGAATACTTAGACACATAATAAACTGTGGACAAGAGCAGCGTGCCGCACAGACATGTAATAGGCCTCACCGCCATCTATAGGGTTAACGCTTATCGCCCAGCATCATAAACCAGCGACCAGTGATGGAGTAACACTTCACAGCTTATCTAACTAACCAAACTTAGGACTTGTAGCTCAGTGAAACACACACATCGGCTCCAGTGGTCTGCAAAACCATGGTGGAGCAAATTATGCAATATTAATGAGCTGCGTGCCAAATTCCCAAATATGGTTAACGCAGTAAATAAACAGTAAGTGTGTATTAAAATGTGCTACCTTATTTTTTCACTATGGAAAATACTGTATGGTTTACTATACATTGGGATTCAGTTCTTCACCTGGATAACCACCTTCTACTATACCAATAAGAGAATAAGAGACGCCTAACACTATAACACTGTCTCATATATATATATATATATATATATATATATATATATATATATATATATATATATATATATATATATACATATATATATGAGTGATACTCTTTATATCCTGTGTATATATATATGTATTGTCCAAAGAGCTACTGTTTATATTTTGTTTGCAAATTTCATGATGAATGGGCCACATTCTGGTTCCATTGACTTGCATTGAAAGTAAAGTAAGTTCTGGTCTTCTCCTGTAAACTTCCCAGTTTGGAGAAACTTTAAAAAAATGTTTTACAGTGACAATGTATACATACAATCCAACACAGATGTTGTTTATAGTGGTGGTGATGGGAACCCAATGTCTACAAAACAAATATAGATATTTTATTTACCAACAAACCTGCCAATTAACCTACACATGCCTTCTGATCTTTTTTTGGACTACTAGATTATAATAGATTAAAATACACTGATACATATTGGACTAAACCTTTATCAAATCTGTTCAGGGCATTCATGTATTCATAACCATCTACTGTTGTAACTTTCTGTCAGGGAGCTTTTAGAGCTGGACGTCTGGTTCCATTCACCACCACTGTAAACAGATCTGACTCAGTAATTCTCTAGAATGTAGTGTTGCACACCAAACCACTGAACCAGTGAAGATTGCTGGCATGTTAACCATTTAGTTATCCAGAAGTTTTGAAAAATGGGTGGAATTCCCCTTTAGGAATATGTCTCCAAAGCAAGGTCCAGCTGTGTCTTTCCTTCTCCAGTTAAAGCTTAGTGTCTGAAGTTAGTGTCTGAACCCTAAAGAACCACACTTCAGATGCCAAACATGTCCAAGGCAACTCTGCCGGGCTAAAGAAGAGCAAAAAGGGTAATTTTGATATTTCAGTGAACTTCTCCTTTAACTGGGGACGCAGTGTTTCTTGTTACATAACCCAATGAGAAAATATACCACCAAACTTGTTAGTTTGGGCCTAAAAATACACTTAAATTCGTATTTTCTTTTGAAATGTGTAGTTCTGAGGCACTTTAATAACTAGCTGTAGCTGCTACTTAAAAAACATGATCTGAAATCTTTTACGGGCCACAAACATCAACAAGTTTTTTATTCTAAAATGAGGGAATTCTGCAACTAATCGCACATTTTTAGGCTTTAATTCGCAATTTGGTTGGTAAAACACATTTTGAGGAAAATATTTTTGCCCTCTTGTCAAAGCTGACCCCTAAATTGACCCCTGGACATCAGTAACTCTGAGGTCACATCTATATGATTCCATTACAACCAAAACAGTTACACACCCACTGCACGGCTGGCCACAGCATCAGACTGGAGTTGTAATTCTCTGTTCCACCTAAAATGGGGCAGCAGTTACACTTAGGTGGCTCAGGTGCACAGAACTGTACTGCTGCAAAGTTTAAGGTGGAACGGAGAATTACACTTCCAGCCTGTGGGTGTCTACTGTATGCAACTGCTGGCCCATTTAAGGTGGAACAGAGAATCCCACTTCCAGCCTGACGCTTTCTATTGAAATAAACTACTGCTCCATTTAAGGTGGAACAGAGGATTCCAATTCCAGCCTGATGCTGTCTATTAAAATAAACTACTGCCCCATTTAAGGTGGAACAGAGAATCCCACTTCCAGCCTGACGCTTTCTATTGAAATAAACTACTGCCCCATTTAAGGTGGAACAGAGGATTCCAATTCCAGCCTGACGCTTTCTATTGAAATAAACTACTGCTCCATTTAAGGTGGAACAGAGGATTCCAATTCCAGCCTGACGCTTTCTATTGAAATAAACTACTGCTCCATTTAAGGTGGAACAGAGGATTCCAATTCCAGCCTGATGCTGTCTATTGAAATAAACTACTGCTCCATTTAAGGTGGAACAGAGGATTCCAATTCCAGCCTGATGCTGTCTATTGAAATAAACTACTGCTCCATTTAAGGTGGAACAGAGGATTCCAATTCCAGCCTGATGCTGTCTATTGAAATAAACTACTGCTCCATTTAAGGTGGAACAGAGAATCCCACTTCCAGCCTGGCGCTTTCTATTGAAATAAACTACTGCTCCATTTAAGGTGGAACAGAGAATCCCACTTCCAGCCTGGCGCTTTCTATTGAAATAAACTACTGCCCCATTTAAGGTGGAACAGAGAATCCCACTTCCAGCCTGGCGCTTTCTATTGAAATAAACTACTGCTCCATTTAAGGTGGAACAGAGGATTCCAATTCCAGCCTGATGCTGTCTATTGAAATAAACTACTGCTCCATTTAAGGTGGAACAGAGAATCCCACTTCCAGCCTGGCGCTTTCTATTGAAATAAACTACTGCTCCATTTAAGGTGGAACAGAGGATTCCAATTCCAGCCTGACGCTTTCTATTGAAATAAACTACTGCTCCATTTAAGGTGGAACAGAGGATTCCAATTCCAGCCTGACACTTTCTATTGAAATAAACTACTGCTCCATTTAAGGTGGAACAGAGGATTCCAATTCCAGCCTGATGCTGTCTATTGAAATAAACTACTGCCCCATTTAAGGTGGAACAGAGAATTCCAATTCCAGCCTGTGGCTGTCTACTGGATTAAACTGCTGCCCCATTTAAGGTGGAACCTGGTGCTACCTACTGCATGCAACTGCTGCCCCATTTAAGATGGAACGGAGAATCCCACTTCCAGCCTGACACTGTCTACAGAATATAACTGCTGCACTGTTTAAGGTGGATCTTGACGCTGTCTACTGAATATAACCGCTGCCCCAATTTGAGGTGGAGAGTTCCAATTACAACCTGAGACTTTCTCCTAAGTGAAACTCCTGCACTGTTTAAGGTGGAACCTAGAGGTGTTTGCCGAACGTCACCAGCTGCAGCATTTAAGGTGGAACGGATGAATGAGATGAGAAACCTACCTGAATGAAAACGTATCCGAAACGCCAGAAAACAAGCGCGTGTGAACTCTCTAATTCCAGCCAGACAGAGAGGAGAAGGTGAGCAGCAGGTCCCGTCTCATCTCCAGAGCAGACGAGTGCGCGAGGCTGCCCGCACTTGACGTGCCATTCAATATATTTTTGCCGTTACGTCGGCCGGAGGGGGCGTGGCCTCGACATATATGGACGTCTAAGAGGACGCCTTTCCGGACCGTCGGCCAATCCGCGGCCGCTCACGCGCTGACGCACGCGCGAGCGGGATTCCATTGACGCAAACGACGGCAGCGTGCGATCTAAAAATAGCGGTCAGACGACAACGACGCAGGAGCCGCGCGCGGCTAATACTGCCTGGAATGGCCTATAAATAGACGTCAGTCGACGACGTCGTGGATCTGAATAAAAGGGGGCGGTCAGTACGAAAACCAGCACCTGATCAGTGTTTTATTAAGGTAGCCACACTGACCATGACACTCCTCCAGGTTTGGAAGAGGAAGTAGCCCTACGGCTGATGCACGCGGGTTGTTGACGTTTGCTGTTGTTTTCCTAGCACTTTTTTTTCCATACAGTATGTGGTGGAGGACCAAAAAGGGGAATTCCACTGATTTTGTGAACTGTCTTTTCTTAATTCAGCCCCTGAGATGTAAACACCGGTTTTCAGGGGAGACATTAAACTCTGTGAGCGCACATTTTTGTTTACATCTGAAAGGGGGATTCCACCTGTTTCTCAAAATTGCTAAGATGAATCAATCAACCTTTATTTTCACTTGGTAATACACTGAGGGTAAAAATTAGAATCAAGAATTTAATCAAGTAAGCTAAAATAAGAAACTTCATGAGTAAAACAATAATAATTAAATTATAAAAAATATTAGAAAACAGGCAAACAATATAAGAATTAATTAAGAAATAAATAAATCAAAATAAAAGGAAAAGTGGAAGCTAAAAATATAAAACAAAGAAACAAAAAGATAATAATTAGACAATAGAATATAACACAATTAAGTAATAGAAGATTTAAAAAAAATAAAAAATGAAGTAGAAATGGTTTAGGTGTTCTATACTGTGGTGTATATATAAGCTATAAGCTATATATATATAGCTTATTTGCAAGATTTCATGTTCCAGTGAGGGAGCTTTTAGAGGCGGACGCCCGGTTCCATTTACCAGTGCTGACTTTAAAACATAGCATTGTGTAGCAATCCTCTATAAAAGATTTTCAAAACATTTATTATACAGAAAATCTCATTAAAATCTATTACTCCTTCACATTCTGTTAATAATTCTGGGATGTTTTCAACTGAACGCCCCCTTTAATGTTGCTACACCCGCAAAATAATGACTGGAAAAGAAATCAAAGTCAACTACAGAAACAACAACACCTTTAGTATAGAACTGCAGTGGGACAGATTGAGAGTGAATCCCTCAAAGCAAACTAGCAATTATTAATAACTCCCATGTAACACAGTGCATTCCTTTTAATAGTAATTAAAACCATTAGCTTTTTTAAATACATGCAATTCAATCAAACTACTATTATGAGCCCAGGTAACTCACTGCTGCCCACCTCTGCTTGCCGACCAGTTTAACTAGATGATTTTAGCTGGTTTTAAATATGAACTCCTGATTCAGTCCCAGTTGATCCAGGAACTTTGGCCTGCCACATGGCCCCGCTCCCTTCTACTGATGGATGGTAATGTAATACACGGATCAGCCATAATGCTAAAAGTAACTCCTAATATCTACACAATGTGTTTAATCAGCAACGCTGACCATATACAGACTGTAGTTCACCTGTAGTTCACCACCACAGAGCAGCTACTATTAGGGAGGTGGGTCATTCTCAGCACTGCAGTGACACTGATTGCTGGTGTGAGTGGATCAGACACAGCAGTGCTGCTGCTGGAGTGTTTAAACACCTCAGTGTCACTGCTGGACTGAAAATGGTCCACCAACCAAAACTGTAAAGCTGCAATGATAGTCTAGCTAGGATTAGTGATGAGATTTAAAATCACTGATAAACTCTGACATACATTGTATTGAATTTTAGATCTAGCACATCTACACCTGCACATATAGTCTACAGACTCTTTACATCTTCAATCTGTATAACCTGGAGTATATATAACAATATAGCTCTTTAATCTCACCAACAGCATATCCAGAGGTGTCAAGTAACGAAGCACAAATACTTTGTTACTTTACTTAAGTAGAGATTTTGGTATTAATATTTTACAGGAGAAGACTTTTTACTTCTACTCTACTTCTACTTACTTCTACATTTACGCTCCATTATCAGTACTTTCTACTCCTTACATTTACACTCCATTATCTGTACTTTCTACTCCTTACATTTACACTTCATTATCAGTACTTTCTACTCCTTACATTTACACTCCATTATCAGTACTTTCTACTCCTTACATTTACACTCCATTATCTGTACTTTCTTCTCCTTACATTTACACTCCATTAACTGAATTTTCTACTTCATATATTTACACATCATTATCAGTACTTTCTACTCCTTAGATTTACACTTCATTATCAGTACTTTCTACTCCTTACATTTACACTCCATTATCTGTACTTTCTACTCCATACATTTACACTCCATTATCAGTACTTTCTACTCCTTACATTTACACTCCATTATCTGTACTTTCTACTCCTTACATTTACACATCATTATCAGTACTTTCTACTCCTTACATTTACACTCCATTATCAGTACTTTCTACTCCTTACATTGACACTCCATTATCAGTACTTTCTACTCCTTACATTACACTCCATTATCAGAACTTTCTACTCCTTACATTTATACTCCATTATCAGTACTTTCTACTCCTTACATTTACACTCCATTATCAGTACTTTCTACTCCTTACATTTACACTCCATTATCAGTACTTTCTACTCCTTACATTTACACTCCATTATCTGTACTTTCTACTCCTTACATTTACACTCCATTATCAGTACTTTCTACTCCTTACATTACACTCCATTATCAGTACTTTCTACTCCTTACATTTACATTCCATTATCTGTACTTTCTACTCCTTACATTTACACTCCATTATCAGTACTTTCTACTCCTTACATTTACACTCCATTATCAGTACTTTCTACTCCTTACATTTACACCCCATTATCAGTACTTTCTACTCCTTACATTTACACTCCATTATCAGTACTTTCTACTCCTTACATTTACACTCCATTATCAGTACGTTCTACTCCTTATATTTACACTCCATTATCTGTACTTTCTACTCCTTACATTTACACTCCATTATCAGTACTTTCTACTCCTTACATTTACACTCCATTATCAGTACTTTCTACTCCTTATATTTACACTCCATTATCTGTACTTTCTACTCCTTACATTTACACTCCATTATCAGTACTTTCTACCCCTTACATTTACACTCCATTATCAGTACTTTCTACTCCTTACATTTACACTCCATTATCAGTACTTTCTACCCCTTTCATTTACACTCCATTATCAGTACTTTCTACTCCTTACATTTACACTCCATTATCAGTACTTTCTACTCCTTACATTTACACTCCATTATCTGTACTTTCTACTCCTTACATTTACACTCCATTATCAGTACTTTCTACTCCTTACATTTACACTCCATTATCTGTACTTTCTACTCCTTACATTTACACTCCATTATCTGTACTTTCTACTCCTTACATTTTAAACATAGTCTCGTTACTCCTATTTCATTTCAGTTTGTTTTCATTCATGTACATTTACATTCCAGTAAAGATTATTGATGACATGTTTTGAAGTTTGACTTCATTACAATACTTATAGACAACTAGTCATCATATCTTCTGCTCCATGAAACACATGTTAATGATCAGTAGTTCACGGATAAGCTTCTTTAAAATATTTACATTGTACTAAACTACATTCATGTTCAATGGGTGTATATGCGGCTGAAAAAGGAAGCCTAGCGCATCCCAAATTTATCAACTTTAACATTTTAATATAACATTATAGTCATTATGACTTTTAGAAGAATGGGGTTTTTGGGGAGGTGGGCTAGTGCACTATAAACCCCAGTGGTGGGGCCTAAGCTTTTGTCCTTAATGGCATTTTTTCCTCACATTACTTTTACTTTTATACTTTAAGTAGTTCTGAAATCAGTACTTTTACACTTTTACTGGAGTAAAAAGCTTGAGTTGATACTTCAACTTCTACAGAAGTATTTTTAAACCCCAGTATCTATACTTCTACCTGAGTAATGAATGTGAATACTTCTGACACCTGTGTGCATATATAGTAAAATATACACTTCAGTGTAAAAGTCTTTATCCTATCAATATATGTATGTTGATTAGTAAGAGCAGCAGATCTGATTAGAACAGGTGTAAATAATCATACATACAACACAAAGTAACATGAATATCTTATTGTGAAAGAAGTAGATCAGATCTTGAGCTCCAGTTTGAAGAACAAAGTGTTTTGTTCTTCAATTGTATGAGACATTGTATAAATGTATTCAGTTCCTTCAGCAGCAATCTTGATTTAGCTTAATGAAGTACTGAGCAGTCAAAGCTGAGCAGTATTAGATGAGAACTGTAAATAATACTGGGTGGTTTCTACAAGGAGAAGCTTGGAAAGGGTTAAATAAACACACTGATGTTTGTAAAAGCACTACTTATTGTATTAATACTGTTTAAATATTTTAATAATAAAAGGTTTACTGAGTAAATAAAAGCTTCCTGTTTGGAAAAAATAGCTTTTTTAATACAATAATGTTTCAAAAACCTTTGCAAAGTATATATATATATATATAAAAAAAATATTGGTGTGTAAGTGGACAGAGAGGATATGAGTCTCTGGCGTGTGTTACAATGAGTCCAGTCCCTCTGACATCATCACAGTAACCTTATAAAGTCCATTTCGGAAAGTCAGATTTCCTTCGGCCCACACGTTCTCTGAGTCTGAGCACAAACCTGGGTACAATTTTCACCAAACAGCTAAAAAAACACTTAATTTATCCTGAACTGCTACATTTAACAGTACATCCATATTATTTACAAACCAAATCCTGAATAAAAAATGATATTCAGTCACTTAGTTAAAGGGTATTGTCGAATACAGAAGTTTGGGTACCCCACTCAAGTGGTGTTGTTGCATCCTCTACAGAGACAAACGTCTACACACAATAACTGTTAATAACAATAACAATAACAATTATTGTGTTAAAAACTGTTCATGTACTGAATACAACACACGCTACATTTCAGACCAATGGGAACAAGTTATGTGTTCATGAGTGAAGCAATAGTGATGATAAACAGAGCGGTGCTGTTGTGTAACAGTGTAATTGTGCTTATACAACCGTGATACTGGAAATCAGTGACGAGAGCCTAAAAATAAAGTGCCCCCTAACGTAAACTCTGGACTGTAAAGGGGATCTCTTTTCTTCTTCTTCTTTTTTTTGTTGCACAATTTGTTTCCACAAGCTCGACTTTCTCACATTACTCATACAAAACCTACACAAGCTCCTCTGACCATACAGCTCCACTTACAGACTGTAGTTCATCTGATTCTCTGTATACTTTATTACTCTGTTCTTTAATGATCAGGACCCCCACAGGACCACCACAGAGCAGGTACTATTAGGGAGGTGGGTCATGCTGCTGGAGTGTTTAAACACTGTGTCCACTCACTGTCCACTCTATTAGACACTGAGTTTGACTGAATAGTATTTACTAGTTGTACTATATATATTAGATGCTTAAGAAATCCAGCATCATCTGGCAAAGGCGGGGTACACCATGGACACACACTCACACCGGGACTCAAACCTACGGGCAGTCTACAGTCAGGATCCTAACATGCATGTGTTTGGACTGTGGGAGGAAACCACCAAGTACAGAGAGAACAAACACACTCCACACAGAACCACCCGGACCAGGAATCCAACCCAGATCATCTTACTGTGTGGAGACATTGCTGACCACTACACCACCATACTAACCACTACACCACCATACTGACCACTACACCACCATACTAACCACTACACCACCATACTGACCACTACACCACCATACTGACCACTACACCACCATACTAACCACTACACCACCATACTGACAACTACACCACCATACTGACAACTACACCACCATACTGACAACTACACCACCATACTAACCACTACACCACCATACTGACCACTACACCACCATACTGACCACTACACCACCATGCTAACCACTACACCACCATACTAACCACTACACCACCGTACTAACCACTACACTACCATACTGACCACTACACCACCATATTAACCACTACACCACCATACTGACCACTACACCACCGTACTAACCATTACACCACCGTACTAACCACTACACCACCGTACTAACCACTACACCACCGTACTAACCACTACACCACCATACTAACCACTACACCACCATACTGACCACTACACCACCGTACTAACCATTACACCACCGTACTAACCACTACACCACCGTACTAACCACTACACCACCGTACTGACCACTACACCACCGTACTGACCACTACACCACCGTACTGACCACTACACCACCGTACTGACCACTACACCACCGTACTAACCACTACACCACCGTACTAACCTCTACACCACCATACTAACCACTACACCACCATACTGACCACTACACCACCATACTAACCACTACACCACCATACTAACCACTACACCACCGTACTAACCACTACACCACCATACTAACCAATACACCACCGTATTAACCACTACACCACCATACTAACCACTACACCACCGTACTAACCACTACACCACCGTACTAACCCCTACACCACCGTACTAACCACTACACCACCGTACTAACCACTTCACCACCATACTGACCACTACACCACCATACTAACCACTACACCATCTTACTAACCACTACACCACCATACTAACCACTACACCACCATACTAACCACTACACCACCATACTGACCACTACACCACCATACTAACCACTACACCACCATACTAACCACTACACCACCGTACTAACCACTACACCACCGTACTAACCACTACACCACCGTACTAACCACTTCACCACCATACTGACCACTACACCACCATACTAACCACTACACCATCTTACTAACCACTACACCACCATACTAACCACTACACCACCATACTAACCACTACACCACCATACTGACCACTACACCACCATACTGACCACTACACCACCGTACTGACCACTACACCACCATACTAACCACTACACCACCGTACTAACCACTACACCACCGTACTAACCACTACACCACCATACTAACCACTACACCACCGTACTAACCAGTACACCACCGTACTAACCACTACACCCACCGTACTAACCACTACACCACCGTACTAACCACTACACCACCATAGTAACCAGTACACCACCATACTAACCACTACACCACCGTACTAACCACTACACCACGTACTAACCACTACACCACCGTACTAACCAGTACACCACCATACTAACCACTACACCACCGTACTAACCACTACACCACAGTACTAACCACTACACCACCATACTAACCACTACACCACCATACTAACCACTACACCACCATACTAACAGTACACCACCTTACTAACCACTACACCACGGTACTAACCACTACACCACCATACTAACCACTACACCACTGAACAAACACACTCCACACAGAACCACCCAGACCAGGAATCCAACCCAGATCATCTTACTGTGAGGAGACAGTGCTAACCACTACACTACCATACTAACCACTACACCACCATATTAACCACTACACCACCATACTAACCACTACACCACCTTACTAACCACTACACCACCATACTAACAACTACACCACCATACTAACAACTACACCACCATACTGACCACTACACCACCATACTGACCACTACACCACAGTACTAACCACTACACCACCGTACTTACCACTACACCACCATACCTAACCACTACACCACCATACTAACCACTACACCACAATTCTAACCACTACACCACCGTACTAACCACTACACCACCATACTGACCACTACACCACCATACTGACCACTACACCACCATACTAACCACTACACCACCGTACTTACCACTTCACCACCATACTAACCACTACACCACCATACTAACCCTACACCACCATACTGACCACTACACCACCGTACTGACCACGTACACCACCGTACTGACCACTACACCACCGTACTAACCACTACACCACCGTACTAACCACTACACCACCGTACTAACCACTACACCACCATACTAACCACTGACACCACCATACTGACCACTACACCACCGTACTAACCATTACACCACCGTACTAACCAATACACCACCGTACTAACCACTACACCACCATACTAACCACTACACCACCATACTAACCACTACACCACCATACTGACCACTACACCACCGTACTAACCACTACACCACCGTACTAACCACTACACCACCGTACTAACCACTACACCACCGTACTGACCACTACACACCACCGTACTGACCACTACACCACCGTATCTAACCACTACACCACCGTACTAACCTCTACACCACCGTACTAACCACTACACCACCATACTGACCACTACACCACCATACTGACCACTACACCACCGTACTAACCACTACACCACCATATTAACCACTACACCACCATACTAACCACTACACCACCGTATTAACCACTACACCCACCGTACTAACCACTACACCACCGTACTAACCACTACACCACCGTACTAACCACTTCACCACCATACTGACCACTACACCACCATACTGACCACTACACCATCTTACTAACCACTACACCACCATACTAACCACTACACCACCATACTAACCACTACACCACCATACTGACCACTAACACCACCATACTGACCACTACACCACCGTACTGACCACTACACCACCATACTAACCACTAAAAACACCACCGTACTAACCACTACACCACCGTACTAACCACTTACACCACCATACTAACCACTACACCACCATACTAACCACTACACCACGCGTACTAACCAGTACACCACCGTACTAACCACTACACCACCGTACTAACCACTACACCACCGACTGACCACTACACCACCGTACTGACCACTACACCACCGTACTGAACCACTACACCACCGTACTACACCTCTACACCACCATACTAACCACTACAACCACCATACTGACCACTACACCACCATAACTAACCACTACTCCACCATACTAATCACTACACCACCGTACTAACCACTACACCACCATACTAACCACTACACCACCATACTAACCACTACACCACCATACTAACCACTACACCACCGTACTAACCAGTACACCACCGTACTAACCACTACACCACCATACTAACCACTACACCACCGTACTGACCACTACACCACCGTACTGACCACTACACCACCGTACTAACCACTACACCACCGTACTAACCTCTACACCACCATACTAACCACTACACCACCATACTAACCACTACACCACCATACTAACCACTACACCACCGTACTAACCACTACACCACCGTACTAACCACTACACCACCGTACTAACCACTACACCCACCGTATTAACCACTACACCACCGTACTAACCACTACACCACCGTACTAACCACTACACCACCGTACTAACCACTTCACCACCATACTGACCACTACACCACCATACTGACCACTACACCATCTTACTAACCACTACACCACCATACTAACCACTACACCACCATACTAACCACTACACCACCATACTGACCACTACACCACCATACTGACCACTACACCACCGTACTGACCACTACACCACCATACTAACCACTACACCACCGTACTAACCACTACACCACCGTACTAACCACTACACCACCATACTAACCACTACACCACCATACTAACCACTACACCACCGTACTAACCAGTACACCACCGTACTAACCACTACAACCGTACTAACCACTACACCACCGTACTAACCACTACACCACCATAGTAACCAGTACACCACCATACTAACCACTACACCACCATACTAACCACTACACCACCGTACTAACCACTACACCACCGTACTAACCACTACACCACCGTACTAACCAGTACACCACCATACTAACCACTACACCACCGTACTAACCACTACACCACCATACTAACCACTACACCACCGTACTAACCAGTACACCACCATACTAACAGTACACCACCTTACTAACCACTACACCACGGTACTAACCACTACACCACCATACTAACCACTACACCACTGAACAAACACACTCCACACAGAACCACCCAGACCAGGAATCCAACCCAGATCATCTTACTGTGAGGAGACAGTGCTAACCACTACACCACCATACTAACCACTACACCATACTAACCACTACACCACCATACTAACCACTACACCACCTTACTAACCACTACACCACCATACTAACAACTACACCACCATACTAACAACTACACCACCATACTGACCACTACACCACCATACTGACCACTACACCACCGTACTAACCACTACACCACCGTACTTACCACTACACCACCATACTAACCACTACACCACCATACTAACCACTACACCACAATTCTAACCACTACACCACCGTACTAACCACTACACCACCATACTGACCACTACACCACCATACTGACCACTACACCACCAAACTAACCACTACACCACCGTATTTACCACTTCACCACCATACTAACCACTACACCACCATACTAACCACTACACCACCATACTAACCACTACACCACCATACTGACCACTACACCACCGTACTGACCACTACACCACCATACTAACCACTACACCACCGTACTAACCACTACACCACCGTACTAACCACTACACCACCATACTAACCACTACACCACCATACTAACCACTACACCACCGTACTAACCACTACACCACCATACTAACCACTACACCACCATAGTAACCAATACACCACCATACTAACCACTACACCACCATACTAACCACTACACCACCGTACTAACCACTACACCACCGTACTTACCACTACACCACCATACTAACCACTACACCACCATACTAACCACTACACCACAATTCTAACCACTACACCACCGTACTAACCACTACACCACCATACTGACCACTACACCACCATACTGACCACTACACCACCATACTAACCACTACACCACCGTACTTACCACTTCACCACCAAACTAACCACTACACCACCATACTAACCACTACACCACCATACTAACCACTACACCACCATACTAACCACTACACCACCATACTGACCACTACACCACCGTACTGACCACTACACCACCATACTAACCACTACACCACCGTACTAACCACTACACCACCGTACTAACCACTACACCACCGTACTAACCAGTACACCACCATACTAACCACTACACCACTATACTAACCACTACACCACCGTACTAACCACTACACCACCATACTAACCACTACACCACCATAGTAACCAGTACACCACCATACTAACCACTACACCACCATACTAACCACTACACCACCGTACTAACCACTACACCACCGTACTAACCACTACACCACCGTACTGACCACTACACCACCGTACTAACCACTACACCACCGTACTAACCAGTACACCACCGTACTAACCACTACACCACTGTACTAACCAGTACACCACCGTACTAACCACTACACCACCATACTAACCACTACACCACCATACTAACCACTACACCACCATACTAACCACTACACCACCGTACTAACCAGTACACCACCATACTAACAGTACACCACCTTACTAACCACTACACCACTGAACAAACACACTCCACACAGAACCACCCGGACCAGGAATCCAACCCAGATCATCTTACTGTGAGGAGACAGTGCTGACCACTACACCACCATACTGACCACTACACCACCATACTAACCACTATACCACCATACTAACCACTACACCACCGTACTAACCACTACACCACCGTACTAACCACTACACCACCATACTAACCACTACACCACCATACTAACCACTACACCACCATACTAACAGTACACCACCTTACTAACCACTACACCACCATACTAACCACTACACCACTATACTAACCACTACACCACTGAACAAACACACTCCACACAGAACCACCCAGACCAGGAATCCAACCCAGATCATCTTACTGTGAGGATACAGTGCTAACCACTACACCACCATACTGACAACTACACCACCATACTAACCACTAACCACAATTCTAACCACTACACCACCGTACTAACCACTACACCACCATACTGACCACTACACCACCATACTGACCACTACACCACCATACTAACCACTACACCACCGTACTTACCACTTCACCACCATACTAACCACTACACCACCATACTAACCACTACACCACCATACTAACCACTACACCACCATACTGACCCCTACACCACCGTACTGACCACTACACCACCACCATACTAACCACTACACCACCGTACTAACCACTACACCACCGTACTAACCACTACACCACCGTACTAACCACTACACCACCATACTAACCAGTACACCACCATACTAACCACTACACCACCATACTAACCACTACACCACCGTACTAACCACTACACCACCTTACTAACCACTACACCACCATAGTAACCAGTACACCACCATACTAACCACTACACCACCGTACTAACCACTACACCACCGTACTAACCACTACACCACCATACTAACCACTACACCACCGTACTAACCACTACACCACCATACTGACCACTACACCACCATACTAACCACTACACCACCATACTAACCACTACACCACCGTACTAACCACTACACCACCGTACTGACCACTACACCACCGTACTAACCACTACACCACCGTACTAACCAGTACACCACCGTACTAACCACTACACCACCATATTAACACTACACCACCGTACTAACCACTACACCACCGTACTAACCACTACACCACCGTACTAAACCACTACACACACACCATACTGACCACTACACCACCATACTAACCACTACACCACCATACTAACCACTACACCACCGTACTAACCAGTACACCACCATACTAACAGTACACCACCTTACTAACCACTACACCACCGTACTAACCACTACACCACCATACTAACCACTACACCACTGAACAAACACACTCCACACAGAACCACCCGGACCAGGAATCCAACCCAGATCATCTTACTGTGAGGAGACAGTGCTGACCACTACACACCATACTGACCACTACACCACCATACTAACCACTATATACCACCATACTAACCACTACACCACCGTACTAACCACTACACCACCGTACTAACCACTACACCACCATACTAACCACTACACCACCATACTAACAGTACACCACCTTACTAACCACTACACCACCATACTAACCACTACACCACCATACTAACCACTACACCACTGAACAAACACACTCCACACAGAACCACCCAGACCAGGAATCCAACCCAGATCATCTTACTGTGAGGATACAGTGCTAACCACTACACCACCATACTGACAACTACACCACCATACTAACCACTACACCACAATTCTAACCACTACACCACCGTACTAACCACTACACCACCATACTGACCACTACACCACCATACTGACCACTACACCACCATACTAACCACTACACCACCGTACTTACCACTTCACCACCATACTAACCACTACACCACCGTACTAACCACTACACCACCGTACTAACCACTACACCACCGTACTAACCAGTACACCACCGTACTAACCAGTACACCACCATACTAACCACTACACCACCATACTAACCACTACACCACCGTACTAACCACTACACCACCATACTAACCACACACACCATAGTAACCAGTACACCACCATACTAACCACTACACCACCATACTAACCACTACACCACCGTACTAACCACTACACCACCGTACTAACCACTACACCACCATACTAACCACTACACCACCGTACTAACCACTACACCACCGTACTAACCACTACACCACCGTACTAACCACTACACCACCATACTGACCACTACACCACCATACTAACCACTACACCACCATACTAACCACTACACCACCGTACTAACCAGTACACCACCATACTAACAGTACACCACCTTACTAACCACTACACCACCGTACTAACCACTACACCACCATACTAACCACTACACCACCACACTAACCACCCGGACCAGGAATCCAACCCAGATCATCTTACTGTGAGGAGACAGTGCTGACCACTACACCACCATACTGACCACTACACCACCATACTAACCACTATACCACCATACTAACCACTACACCACCGTACTAACCACTACACCACCGTACTAACCACTACACCACCATACTAACCACTACACCACCATACTAACAGTACACCACCTTACTAACCACTACACCACCATACTAACCACTACACCACCATACTAACCACTACACCACTGAACAAACACACTCCACACAGAACCACCCAGACCAGGAATCCAACCCAGATCATCTTACTGTGAGGATACAGTGCTAACCACTACACCACCATACTGACAACTACACCACCATACTAACCACTACACCACATACTAACCACTACACCACCGTACGAACCACTACACCACCATACTAACCACTACACCACCATACTAACCACTACTACCACCTTACTAACCACTACACCACATTACTAACCACTACACCACCATACTTACCACTACACCACCATACTGACCACTACACCACCATACTAACCACTACACCACCGTACTAATCACTACACCACCGTACTTACCACTACACCACCATACTAACCACTACACCACAATTCTAACCACTACACCACCGTACTAACCACTACACCACCATACTGACCACTACACCACCATACTAACCACTACACCACCTTACTAACCACTACACCACCACACTAACAACTACACCACCACGCTAACCACTACACCACCATACTGACCACTACACCACATACTAAACCACTAAACCCACCGTACTACACAGTACACCACCATAGTAACCAGAACACCACCATACTAACCACTACACCACCATACTAACCACTACACCACCATACTAACCACTACACCACCGTACTAACCACTACACCACCGTACTAACCACTACACCACTGTACTAACCCACTACACCACCGTACTGACCACTACACCACCGTACTAACCACTACACCACCATACTAACCACTACACCACCGTACTAACCACTACACCACCATACTAACCACTACACTACCATACTAGCCTCTACACCACCGTACTAACCACTACACCACCATACTAACCACTACACCACCAGACTGACAACTACACCACCATACTAACCACTACACCACCATACTAACCACTACACCACCGTACTAACTAAAGATAGAAGGATCGATAGGCCATGTATCGGTATCGGCTGATTTTTAATCAAATTATGCGATTGGACGATCACGAGAGCCGATCGATGGTGGTAAACAAATGAGCCTAATTTCTGTATTTCCAGTCAGCGTTTCATCCAGAGAAAGGAACCTTCTTGTATGTGACTCAGACTCATCCAGGGCAGTTTGCAACATCTGTAAAATTAGTAACATCAGCGTCTCTCGAGGGAGAACCGACAAAGATATTTAACACACTAATATGATACAGCACTTCAGTGTTTACTGTATATATTTAGTATTTACTGTATATATTTAGTGTTTACTGTTATATCATCAGCAAAAAGAATCATGTTTAACTGTATAAGTGAATGTAAAATATCTCTAGTGTTTATTTACTGTATATATTTAGTTTTTGCTGTATAGAATTAGTAATAAGAATAGTGTTTAACTGTGTAAGTGAATATAAATATTGTTTATCTTTAGTATTTTTAGTATTTACTGTATATATTTGGTGTTTACTGTTATATCATCAGCAATAAGAATCATGTTTAACTGTATAAGTGAATGTAAAATATCTTTAGTGTTTATTTACTGTATATATTTAGTATTTGCTTTAAATAATTAGTAATAAGAATAGCGTTTAACTATGTAAGTGAATATAAATATTGTTTATATTTAGTATCTTTAGTATTTACTGTATATATTTAGTGTTTACTGTTATATAATCAGCAATAAGAATCATGTTTAACTGTATAAGTGAATGTAAAATATCTTTAGTGTTTATTTACTGTATATATTTAGTATTTGTTTTAAATAATTAGTAATAAGAATAGCGTTTAACTATGTAAGTGAATATAAATGTTGTTTATATTTAGTATCTTTAGTATTTACTGTATATATTTAGTGTTTACTGTTATATCATCAGCAATAAGAATCATGTTTAACTGTATAAGTGAATGTAAAATATCTTTAGTGTTTATTTACTGTACATATTTAGTATTTGCTTTAAATAATTAGTAATAAGAATAGCGTTTAATATGTAAGTGAATATAAATATTGTTTATATTTAGTATCTTTAGTATTTACTGTATATATTTAGTGTTTACTGTTATATCATCAGCAATAAGAATCATGTTTAACTGTATAAGTGAATGTAAAATATCTTTAGTGTTTATTTACTGTATATATTTAGTATTTGCTTTAAATAATTAGTAATAAGAATAGCGTTTAACTATGTAAGTGAATATAAATATTGTTTATATTTAGTATCTTTAGTATTTACTGTATACATTTAGTGTTTACTGTTATATCATCAGCGATAAGAATCATGTTTAACTGTATAAGTGAATGTAAAATATCTTTAGTGTTTATTTACTGTATATATTTAGTATTTGCTTTAAATAATTAGTAATAAGAATAGCGTTTAACTATGTAAGTGAATATAAATATTGTTTATATTTAGTATCTTTAGTATTTACTGTATATATTTAGTGTTTACTGTTATATCATCAGCAATAAGAATCATGTTTAACTGTATAAGTGAATGTAAAATATCTTTAGTGTTTATTTACTGTATATATTTAGTATTTGCTTTAAATAATTAGTAATAAG